>PVKA01013361.1:0-55146 GCA_004027165.1 Ctenomys sociabilis | reverse complement strand
ACTTATGAGTATATGTTCAAGTGGCATCCACTTCAGTATAAATGCTTCAAACTTATCATTCTTAATAGCTGAGTAATACTCCATTATATAGAAATACCACATCTTTTTCAACCATTCCTCATGTGATGGACATCTTGGTTGTTTCCAAGATTTTGCTATCACACATTGTGCTGCTATAAACATAGGTACACATATATCTATCTCTATGATACAATGTTTCCAGATCCTTTGGGAAAATTCCCAGTAGGGGAATAGCCGGCTTGAATGGGATTTCTAGTCCTATTCTTTTGAGGAGTCTCCATACTGACCTCCACAATGGTTGTACTAGTCTACATTCCCAGCAGCAGTGGATAAGTGTTCCCTTTTCCCCACAACCTCTCCAACATTTGTTGTTGGTTGATTTCCTTAGCTGGCCGGCTCAGTACAGCCTACTCATATTAGCTGGTATTTATAACCATAAAATGTCTATGTTTTTGGGGTACTAAGTGATGTTACAGATTTAATGCACATGTTGCATAATATTCAAATTAGTTAAAATAGCTTTATCTCCAAATATTGATCATTTATATTACAGTCAAAATCTTTTCTTCTGGCTCTTTGAGATATATAGCATGCACAATTTTCTACAGCCACCACACTGCAAGCGAAAGCCCCAAAACTTCTGGTTCTTATGTAACTTAGTGCTTGCTTGTCCCTCTCACCTGCCTGGCAAGGGGAAATCATGGTACAAGTGTGTCCTTTTTCCTTTGGTTTCCAGATGTACTCTATACATTCCAAGTAAACATTATAACTGAGAATTTCCAAAGTACTTTGTGTGGATGTTTGGATCAAATGTAAAACTCTGATAAGAAGTTTTAAAGAAGTTGTGGGGCCTGGGGCTGTGTTGTAAGTGGGTAAACACAATCTTACTCTTTGCAAAAGGGGCTTATATATCAACTGATGTGACATTGTAAAATATTAGCTTAATTTGGAAAAGAAGAGCAAATCAACCTTATTGTTGATGCCTGGGGGGTTAATGAGTCTACATTTTCATTTTGATTCACTTATTTTGATCTTAAATTGTTAAGACTCAATTACTAGAGATAAATCCCATCTAGTCCCATTGCATAATTGGTTTTTGTAAAGTCCATTATCCTAATAATTATACTGTAATTGGCATAAAAATGAAATATTCTGATAAGCCACATCAGGAAATAATGACAGTAATTAATAGTAATTAAATTCTATACATGCTATTGTAGAGTGGAGAGGTTGGAGGTGATTTTGAAAGTAAATTTATCTAGGACTTCAACAACAACAACAGAAACTGTAAATGTGAGCCTTATTTTTTATTTCATATATCTCAACTAAAATATGTAAGAATTTACAATAATTTTTTTTATACTTGAAATAACTTGCTGTGGATTTCACAGCTATTCATAGCTATGAGCCTAGCACAGTTAGGTTATGGGCTTCCCTTCCACTCATTCACTCACTCGTTCATTCAGTTCCACATGGCCACTCTGTGTCAGGCATTGAGTTGACTTCTGAGGCCCTAACAAATTCTATAAAACAGAACCTAACTGTTATATTTCATCAAAATTCACCTTGTGAGCTAGAACCCTAACTGCAGGTTAAACTGTGGCCTCTTTTGGTGGTTGTGTGGGCATGGAGTCTGAGCATCTTTCTCACTCTTCTTGGTATCTTTAGGAGGGGCAGGATTGAAGATAGCTTGCTTTCTGTATCTCCTCCATTCCTCTTGCGCCCTAAAGCCTTGGAAAAGGTGAATTTATATAATTTCATGAGAGATACAATAGAGTTTCCACAGATGAACATATTTTCTTTCCTTCTTTTGAATGTTCCTATCTTCACAGAATGGATTCCATGCCACATGTTCCTATTATAAATTTTGCAGGAGGCAGATTCAACATCTATGAGGAGAGATTTCCAATTGCCAAGCATTTTCCATAAATAGGTATATAAGACTATCTAACTCTAGAGCTCACCTTGAGTAAGTCTGTCTCTACACCTAATCTACATTCTCCAGCAATTCTATCATTTGACCTTTGTCAATATCTCTGTAACTCATTGGTCAAAACCTCTCGGGTTCTGTGAGGCAACTAGATTCCATTTGGCAAAGTTTCTGATCCATGTGGATTAATCAAGATCACTCAGGCAAAGGAGGTTCAGAGCAAAATCCTGAAGCCACTAGGGGAGGATTTTTAAATGTGTGAGTGAAGGCTAACACCTGCTTTTAACAGACTGCCACAATCTATGTGACATCATTGTCTATATTTCAGCAGACTTTGAACTTGGATGGGAAAGAAGTTTGTTATACACTAGAATCCCAAACTAACAAAATTCTTTTCAAGATTCCTTCTTCTACTGATGTTTCCCTCTTTAAATTTCCACTTATCAACCATATTATGTCATTGGTTTTACTAGTTATTTGACCTTTACTTTCTGCATCTCTTTAAAAGTGAGAAAAAGAAAAAAACTAATGAAGCAGTGAATCTAGGACTACTTGGCTACCAGAAGGCAACACTTTGGACATTGATTAGATCTGCAGGAATTGGGGTTCTTCCAGTTAGCTCAGTTGTTTAAAAGCTCCTGCTTATGTAACCGCAGTCAGGCGCAGGATACAGCAGTTTGATCCCCAGCTTCTCGTGCCTTACCCTTAAGGCAGCCTGAGCCAGTCAAAAAAAAAAAAATCCTGGATTTGCAGGGATGCTGTTCAACACAAGTAAATGCTAGACTTGAACAAATAGGCACATAGAATATAGTGAAGATTTAGTCAATAGAATGGTGGATGCATTGTGCCAATTTGAGAAGTTCAGAACTTTCCCTAAAGCACTCAGCAGGAAGCTGGTGTCTCACTCTTTAGACATTCTCCTCCTATGCAAGAAGAGGCCATGGAGAACGTGTGCATGTGGTACCCCCCTCCCGGTGTGTGTAGCCTACCTGCAACAGAAGGGAGGGAAAGAGGCCTGCTTCCCCCTTTCAGTCTTGCTATTTTCTCTTTCTTCTGTCGCCTTGGACTGCTACCCTGTGCAATGTCACCCTGCCTTAGAGCCAGCTCATTATTGACTGAAACCTCCACAAATTGCAAGTTAAATAAACCTTTCCTTCTTTCCTTCCTTAATTTTGGGTGTCAGGTATTTTGTCTCAGCAATGACAAATGCAAGCAACAGTCAGCTTTCTCTGAAAATCCTATCATGGACAATTATGCATTTTAACTTTCATGGTGACTGTCCTCCACAATAAGCAAAATTCCCATCACCAGAGAATCATATTTCCATTCAATCATTATGGTAAGGTTTTTTGCTATTTCTCTGATTTTCAAATTTCAACTGTGCTAGCATCATGCGATTCTTGCACATGTGAGACTTAACAAAACTAATTTTAAGTATAATCTATTCCATGCTACAGTGATGCCTCTCACCCAGACACTTGGCATCACTGTAGATCGCTTACAAGTTCACAGATAGTACACTGTTAAGGAGCACGATTTTATATATTAAAAGGAGAGCAGCTTGGAGTATAGAAAATAAGGAAAGAAACAAGTGAATACAACAAATTAAGAAAGGAAGAGCTGAAAATAAGTCGTATTTGTAGCAAACTAAGTAAAAATATTCAATTCCAAAACCAAAGCAGCCCAGTTAAACTTAAGAAGCCACACAAGATTATTTTCATGGCTGTAGCTCTCTGTAAGTGAGTACATAGTGGCACATAGTGGCAGCATTCCCTGTGTTTGCAAATATGCATTATGCTTATGAAAGAGGACTTCAGAAAATGTCAGGAACAATGCAGTGTGTTTGAAGCAATGAGAAGTACTTTGAAATGTGAGTTTTGCTATAATTTTAAAAATTTTCACGTTCATAGTGTATGTTGATCATGCTTTGTTACTTAAGTATTTCTGATGTATAATGTAGAAGGTGCATGACTTTCATTATTTTTTCAATTTTGGAACAAATTTTGAATTGATACACTTACTTTTCTTTCTTATCAATGATCCTGCCACAAATGTTAAGAAGATGTTCATACAGAGACAGGGATTCGATTTGAAGTAGTGTAATTGAGTAAAAATAGTTGACTCATAGCATTCTGAAAACTACAATAAATAAATAATATTTGAAGAAACCTATTGTATTTAACCCGGTATATGAATAAGAGAAGGAAAATAACATATGTCTTCAAAACTTTTCATTTTCATATGGAAAAATTAAATCACATGATTCTAGAAGAATGAATTTAAGTAAGTAAGTAGTTGCTGCAGCTGCCAGGTAAATACTGGATGGTAGAAATGTCTACTTCACATATAGTTTGAACTAGAAAGAAAACAAGGGCTCTATGTGGCTATCTGATTAATTTTCCCTGAGCTCTGTCATTAGAACTTTTTAAAGTCTGTGATAATTACACATGTTAAGTGGAAAGAGGATTTAGTGTTTATATCTACATGCTTTAAGGTGAAAGAGTAATTAAAAGTGTCAGTGTTTCTCTATGCAGCTCAGCGATGATAATAATTAGTGTTCCTCTATGTGGCCATTTTGCTCTGCTTCACAATCTCATTGAAAACTTGATGGCTTAGTTTGAAGTTTCCAAGCACTTTAAGTCATAATATCACAGTGCATCAATTCTCTTAACCAATAATTCCATTCTCTTCTCATTTATGTCCAACAGAACCCTTATAGGTCCAATCATGACCCAAAGCATCGCCTGGTATCAATAGGCGGGCACAGATATTTACTTCTTCCTTTCTGTTCCCTTAAAATTCTCATAAATTCTGTACATGAAATGAGCACATGGAATTGTATTTATTTGCTTACATTTGTGTTTTTCTGTCTAGATTGGATTCTCATAAGATGAAAAACATGCCATAATTTTTTAACCCCAAATACCTCACCCAATATCAGAAACAGTTGTTTGAGAAGGAACTCAACATATTTGTTTAGTGAACATTGGAGTTTTACTTGTATGTTAATGAAGGATTTATGACAGAATATAGAAAAAGTGAACCAAAGAGATTTTTTTTTATTTTTGTTAATATTTTCTAATTTTGGCTCTCAAATACTTTTAAACTTCAACTATTATCCATATTTAAAATCATTCTTTGTAGAACAATATCCATATCTAATTTCTCTGTAACAGTAATCAGCTAATTCTCCTTGCATATTGGGCTGGCTGATGTTTTTGACCAGATATAATATTCTGATTTGTCCCACTTCCTCCTACCTCCTACTATTTCCTAGTCCCTAGAGCTAGGACACCAGGTGAGCCTTATTACAGCATAAATAGGGACCTGGTAGCCATTTTGTTCATACTCCTGTTCATCTTTGTGTTTGGAACATTGGTGAAGATATTTGTTTTTAAGATGAAATTGAATGTTCAGCTTCCTAAAACAAAACGGACATGTGGCCCTTAAGTCTTCTTTATGGAAAGATTTTGTAACTTTTAGAAAAAAGTGATCAGAAAGTTGATAAGAGACTTGAAGAAGTGTGTAGCTGTGAAAGGCTTACAACAATATTTTCATTTAGCATTGAATCCCTATTTAATAGGTATGCTAATAAGACCTAAATAATCCAATAATACATATAGCAGAAATAATATCTATGAATAATATATACAGCACATTATGTTCAAATATATGAATAATATATAAAGTACCACCACCATGAAGCAAATCAAAAAGCATCAATCCACATATGAAGCCAGAATTTGGTGTTTTGTAATCAGTCTTCTTTAGCAAAACATGAAAACAATAAAATTTGAAGTGGTACTTTTTCAAAGATAGATAAAACAGACAATCCCTGTTGATGAAGTGATACAAGCTCAAATATATATATATATATATATATATATATATATATATATATATATATATATATATATAGTCACATTTAGGATAAGTATTCATATTAGGTGCCTGAACCAAAATAAATGCATTTTAGATGAAGCTCTGATGTCTCAACCTGTTCCTTGATGAGTCCACGTTCCAACATTCAGAAAGGGTTATTGCAGGTGCCTCCCAATTTACATATCTGCACGATTTCTTCAGAAGTGATTATCCTTGAGTGTTAAGTGAGGCAGATAGGAAAATATCAACAAATGGCTTATGTAAATGATCTTCTGAAGTTACCATGAAAGAGAATTTATGTTTTTTCCTTTTTTTAGCAAGATAAAGGCAGCTGAATTTAGTGTTACTTAGAAATTTCTCTCATTATTTGGAATTATTTTTTCTTTGCCTTTTTTTTCTGTTTTGTCACTATTAAATTTTCTTCAGTTTTAAAACCTGAGGTGAAAAGTAATTTCATTTCTCCAGTGACACAAGTTAAAAATCTGCTGCCTAATCCAATCATCTATATACTGCTCCCCAGATATTTTGTGCAACTCGGAGGAAAAGGTAAGGGAGTTGACAAAAGATGTCAATTGATTTTGAGTGGGGTTGGTGGCCAGCTGGTAATATAACATTAGATCTTTTTATTGTTTGTTTTTTGTGACTGACATAGCTGTTGTCTGACATTGCATTTCTTCAAAAAATACTTTTTGTTATTAATTTAGAAACAATTGCTTTTCAAAAGTTTAATATAAACCAAGAAATTTACAAACAAAATAAAAAACATAAAAGCTTTTACAGGCTTGTGGAAAAGCTAGTTACAGTTTGGATGCTATATAAATTGCTAGTTGAACTGGGGCAGTGTTGACAATAAAAATGGATGCTATTAATTTCATAAAGATCTAGAAGTAAATTGCATTATTCAGGCAAACTAACATTTACATGTACCTGATGGTAAGGTTATTTACTAGCCAGTTGGTCTCTAAAATAATTTGTGAGCGCCTACAATTGTGAAAAGACACATAATTTTTAAGAATGGCTTTCATATGACCGAGTATAATTTGGGATTAGTTTGAGAAGCACTGAGAAAAGAGCAGAGAAGAATATGGGCTTTGTTATTTTTAATTGATAATTCATAATTCAGTATACTTCCAGGGTACAATAACATATTCTTGTGTATGCATATAGTGTGCCACATTGAGCTTCTCTACCGTGTTCAAGGGGAGGCATTTGCAATGCTCTGTGCCATTATAGTTTGTAATTATAATAGTGCAATATTGGTTTTTAACAGCAGATAAATGGATCAAAGTTGTGCTATACACACACAGTGAAAAACCATTCAGTCCTTGGAAAAGGAAGACTTCCTGTCAGATCCAAAATTTGAATCAATTCTGGGTTCACTGTGCTTAGTGAAGTAAGGCAAGTGCAAAAGGAAAACTACCTGAAAACTCATGTACATAGGATCTAAAGATCGTTAAGCTCAAGTCTTGAGCTTAACGATCTTTAGCTCAAGGGGAGAATCGTGGTTATCCTAGTCTGAGGCAGATGGGGACAGAGGGAAGGAGACACTAATCAGACCATATGATGCTTCAGATAGGAAAAATGGGTTTTGAGCCTGTGATGCTTTAAAAGTGAAAATAAAGAGACGCTAAAGATTCCTTCTTCCCTACGAATGACGGCACTGTCACAGGTGTCACGACTGGTCTTATTTTGCATCCGTAACCTCTCATCATAGTGTTTCACAACACATAGTCTGAAGCTAGTAGGTGCTTATCCTTCCTCAGTAGCACTCAGGCTCTTTTATTTCTCAACCTCTCCACATAAGACACCAGAAAGAAAGCCATCCCTGGCATTGCCTCTGGTGTCTGCATGCAGTAGTGAACGTGACAACGCATTCTATGGATAGATACAGTTCTGTACCCAGGAGTGAACAGCAACCCCTCATTACTGTAATTTCACTTTTCTAGGCTTTCTTGCTGTTTTTGTACTTAAGAATCATGTAATTTTATTTTCAGAAATGCTACTTTGGTAGTCATTGAGAAAAGTCCAAGGATTGGATGTTTTCACAACAGTTTTGTTGATTTTGGTAGAGCTGCTTCATGCATGTTGAGTTAATAGATAATAAGAAATACGAGTATATATAAGTAAATGTCCTACAATCTAGTCTAGCCTCACTTTTTAACTACGATCTCTAAACATTCTAAGAAAGAAGCTTGCAAGGTTGGTGAATCCATTCATGTACTCAGTAAATATGGAGAACTCTGCTGGAATGTAGGCCTAAAAAAGTACACAACAGACAATTGTTTTTTAAGCAGTGGGAAAGACTTCAGGAAAAGATGAAAAGGATTATGATGGAATATACAGAGTGGTACAGAAATTCTTACAAATATTCTTAACCAAAAGAAAGTGATGTAGGTGTTGTAAGAGGGATGCGATTTAACCTAAGGAGCAAGGGTTCAGTCTTCTGTCCACATGCTGCGTTGGCCCCTCCCTGGGGGCATGCTTATCCAGCAACTGAGTCCAGGTGTGGTGGTGCATGCCAATAATCCTAGCGCCAGGGATGCTGAAAACAGGAGGATCCCTACAAGTCCAAGCTGTGGAGTGAGATCCTATACCAAATAAATACAATGAATAAAATGAGGAACAAAGGTGGATTTAACTTAGATAATATAAAACTAAGGCAGACAAATGGCAAGGAAGTGAATTATTGGATTTCCTGGAGCAAAATGTGTATGGGGAAGTGAGCAAAGGAGTGTGGTTGAGTGATGCGACTGGTTTGGTACAAAGTTATCTGCAGTTTCCCAGCAGTGTCTGAGCAAGGTCATGGGTGTTAGATTTAGTTTTAATTCCCATCCTTAACAATGTTTGTTAAATCCCGTGTTCTCTGATATCAAGTTAATACTAAGTCCTTTGCTTTGCTTCGTATTCATTTCTGAATGATTGTAGGTGCTTTTTTAGTACTTAAAAACTATTATGAACATTACTAAAAAGCTATTATGAACAAGGATTTTATAACCTTGATATACTAATTATCTATCTTTTCAAAAATATTTTTTAATTCACCAGGCAAGGTGCCAAAATACAGAGAAAATACCTTATGCCTACTTTTGTCAATAGTTAGCTTTCTTGTAAGCACACTGCTTCTGATCACATGGATTCCCCTTTGTTGTTTTTCTTATTAAGAATAAACTCAACTGATGAGTTCAATACCCCAGAAGCTTTAAAGTCATCATTAATTTAATGTCACTCACTCTTCATTTATTAGTAGTCTTAATTTCTCATCAACTCTGAAATATTTGGAGAAGCTGACCTATACAATTTGATCCCAGCTGCAAACATTAATTAATCAAGCTCTCCAACTACCCGTAAGTTCTCCTGACAGCTTTAATGTTGAAACAGTCTTTATTAGAAATTTTTCTCTCCTTCGCCCATAAGATTCTTTTTAGATAGATGAAATTTGGAAATAGATCTTCAGAAACATGATGGGAAAACCATATTTAAATGAAAATAAACAAATTAGAGAGTTTTCAGTTATTATTTAAAGCAAATTTTATTGTAATTTCTGACTAGAAATGCCAAGCCAAGCAGATGTGTACTGAAGGCCATTCCAGAGCATGTGCATTCAGATGATTGCTTGCTGTGTTTTGAATCAAAAGTACACATTTAAATCCTGCCATTAAATTCCTTATTTTCATAATCTGAGGACTTTAGGTGTTCAGGAAAAGCTTTTTTTTTCAATACCAATGTTCAGTTTCTGAAGATCATTTGGTAGTTTATACTGTAAGGACTACTTAAAATGCTTTGTTACTGAATAATATTCTACTAAAAAAAGTCTTATTAAATGCTATAGTCTAGCATTGAAGATTGCATGCCTATCACTTTTGATAAATCTCTGCTTGCCAGTGAGCTTTTAAGTCCCTACTGGAGTGTGGACACTGTTCAATTTGTATTGATGTAACACATCGAATAGATTTCACCCTCACTTGAGGCTGTCAGGAAAACCAAAGACACATTGGGAGTCTCCACTGAGCTCCAGACATCAGTGCCTCTCTCTCTGCCTCTCTCTCTCTCTCTCTCTCTCTCTCTCTCTCTCTCTCTCTCTCTTTACCTTTTATAAAATATGTAAGTGAAGCTCAAGAACTGTGTTTGAAGTGAAGTACTGCTTTCTTCACATAGAAGCAGCCAAGGAATTTTGAAAGCTCTGTGTGTACCATTTAAGAGCATTTGGGAATTTACATGATAAGGTTGATATTTAGGCTTAAAATCTGCTTGTGAAGACACTCCTTACTATGTGTTTCATAGATATATTAATAAAGAAAGTGTCTATGTTCACATGAAGTCAACTAAATGAGTAGAACTAAACAAATTATCTTAACGAAATTATCTTAAAGAAGGGATTTTTAGGATCACTATAAAACCTTGTATGGATCACTCAATTTTAAATCCAGTATAATACTCAAAAGATAAAATAAGATCTCTTACTAAATTTAATTTAGAGATAGTTGTGGTAAAATTTCAGAACAAAAACTAGAATTAATGAACAGTTCCAAAAATATTCTTTCTAAATTATGCATGTCTGTATACCCATTGAATAGGAAAGATACTCAATACTGAGTATTATTAGACTCTCTATGTCTATGGACTTTAAGCCATAAAACTAAGTTAAAACATAAATATCTTCTCATTCCATTTATTTGTGTCTAAATAAAGAATTTAGTAAGGGAATGTATTCTCCCAACTGTTGGTTGTGAGAAATAAAATCACAACCTTGAGGAATAGGTACATGAATAAGGCAATCAACTACTACAAATATAATAAAATGAGTGACACAAAGAAACAAGACATCTCTAGGCTCTTTTCTAATGAGTTGTATAACATAAAGCCATTTGACATGTGCCTTCAGGGTTTCTTACTTATATTTGACTGCTTCTTTGATTCCAGCTATTTTCCTTTACATGGCTGTTAGTACAAAGCCCACAGCACAAGTTGGTTTAACAGAATGTGATACAAGAATATTTTTACAAAAACATGCACATAATTATTGTTTTTAAGACCTGACAGCTGCCCATGCAGTGTCTACTTTAATTCACCACTGTGGTTGACCCTTCAGAGTCGTGGGCGATTTGCAGTCTAAGTGCTGCTTTTCGATGAAAGAAAACCCAAGGTCATCTAATGCTTGGTACCATCTTCACCTGGCTTCCACGACCTTTGCTCTGATCTGCTGCCCTCTTCATTCTGACTGCTTCAGGTTGCCATACTGCTCTACTTATTAAGTAATAAAATTCTACTGGATTTCCTCAGCTTCCTGATAACTGCTATGAATGACTGACACTTAGAAAACTGTTCCAAGCATGAGTCTGTGAGGTGCAGCCACACACCCAGACACCAGGGTGAAAAATATGGATGTGGAACATATTTTCCCATGTTTCCCTAACATATCTTTGCAGAAATGTTAACAATTTTCCTCCATTTCACGGAATACTCAAATTTTTCCAAATTGTGAATCTTAAATTTTGTTCTAGATGTTAACTGTTAAGTCTAAAGAAAATGAAAGATTTTTGAATATTTGCAAAACCCTACAGGGCTATATTCTTGCATTTATTGTGTTTGAGTGTTTTCTAAATTCTAAATTTAATTAGAAAATAAATATTGTTAGTGCTGCTAAAAGTGAAACAGCTAGGGAATCGTAGAGCAATTAAAATATGGAAGCATAATATCGATGGGGTGTGTGCAGATCTCATCTTACATTTTCCAGCATTAGAAACACTTTTACAGCTGTTCTGAGAGAAACTAAAGTAGTCCTAAATCTTTCAGAACCAGCTGGTTCAAAAACATATAATAATGAAACGTAGCATTACTCTTTGGTTCAATTTTACTGAATATTTAACTCTTCCCTCTGCCCTTTTCAAAGCAATGGTGTTGCTGAAGAAACAGAAATTTGTATATATCTACACTCGTATTTTCTTTAAAATATGATACAAAGTAGCTGTCACATCAATATTCATCTCTAATAATATTCAGGAATTTGAGAAGATTTCTGAGCATGCAGTGGGTATTTCAGCATCAGTGAGAATTTTATGGCAATTTAATAAAAAAGAATCATTTTAATAGCTATATTTTGATAATTTTCTTATCAACACCTTTCTGAAAAGGCCCAGGAAGTTAAAATTAACAGCAATAGTTTTCCTTTATAATGTCTAAGCTATCTATTAAGGATTGTGTTGAAGTACCTATCCCCTAATTGCTCTTACATTGATTTTATTAGTTATTAGAATTTAAATAATGGTGGTTGTACCTTGGAACTCTTTTAGAACTACTAGATTAAAAAGTCTAGATCAATTTAATAAGAATAATAAAAATTTATTTCTGTTCCTTTAATGTCACAGTGTTAGGAGGGGCAGCCTGATTTATAATCATTTCCTAGAGTGACACTTTTTTTTTTGTAAATGCATTTGCTACAAGGTATCACAATGCAGCTCAGACTCATAGTGATCCTTCTGTTTCCATTTCCCCAGTGTTGGGATTACAGGCATGTGCCACTATGTCCAGACTTGGTGGTCAGCTCAGCTTCCTTGGGAACCGGGCAGGTGTGGCATAAGATGCTGCAGATCAAATCCCAGCCCCTGTGTTTGCCTAAGCAGAGGGTTAGTCTGCTGAACTATTTCGCTGGCTCCTATAATAGTTCTTTTTATTTTAATGGTCCTCAGTTTAATCTGTTGCATAAATCTTTATTTATTTATTTATTCATTCATTCATTTTGGCAGAAATGGGGATTGAACTCAAGCACTTGAGCTTTCCAGGGAAGCACTTATTCCACTGAACTACCTCCCCGGCCCCTATGTTGTATAAATCTTTAGATTAGAGATAATTTTAATCTTTGTAAAACACAATTTTGAGGACTATTTCAGAGATCTTTATTCTTCACATCTGCAGTCATTAGAAGTGGAATGGAAAAGTGGCACTGAAGCCAAACTGAACCATTTGGTTCACAGGTCCATCTTTACGTGTCTGCATGTAGCCATCAGCAGTCATTGTTCTAAAATGGTATTAGATTATGTTTATCTCAAGAGCTGTGAGAATGTGCTGAACTGTGAAGTGCCAAAGCAGTCAGGCAGGGCACCAAGCCAAAGTTCTATGTGCTTGTTCTGACAGTGTCACCAGAGGCCCCAGGGATGATGCTTGCCTTCCATGTCTTATTTCTCCCCATGCAATGGGACCAGCAAGAGTGGTAGCTCAACACAGAGTGGAGTGGGAAGTGTCATTACCAACTGCAGTAGAAGACACTTTATTTGATGTGAGGATGCGCTGGAACCTTGGGAAATGGGACGAACCTAAAAGGGATCTGTTAATATTAAATATTAATTATAATATTAAATTTAATATTAAGCAGTGGAGAAAGCTGCACACATAGACACTGAGGAAGGAGTGACTGCCAGAAGTGGTTGCAAAAGGCCTTGGTTGGTAGTGCTCCAAACAAAAGCAGGCTTCAGAATGCCAGCACCTTAGCCCGACTGGACGTGTGCTGAGAACTGAACGGCTAAGTGGCGGCAGACAAGGACCAAGCCCGGGAGCCTGGTGGGCGGGGTGCTTGCCTGCCCGGGACTACCGGGCCGGGTACTGAAGCACATCATGAAGGACTTGGGCTGGAGCCTGAAGCTGCTGGTTTGACTTACCACAAAGAAAACTATAAGAATTCATAGTTTATATAAAATTGACTGCAGAACAACTGAAATATGTTTTTTGTTTGTTTTATTTATTTGTGGTACTGGGGATTGAACTCATGACCTTGCATTTGCCAAGAAAGCACTTATTCTACTGAGCCATCTCCATAGCCCCTGAAATATGAAAAACAAAATTTTCCATGGATTTAGATATGAAATGGAAATTTTTAAATGATTAAACATTACTGTGATTAATTAAATATTACTGATCTACTAAAAGAGTATTGATTGCAGAATGTGTAATTAGTATATGACTGGCCTAAATTATTTTCTTTCCTCAGAGTTGGCTGCTTTAATATATAGAAGAATAATTCACATATATGAAAATAACTAATTTAATATGATAGAACAAAAATATAGTTAACTATCACCAAATTCCTGAAGTAGGAGATTTCTATGAAGTCCTTATCTATCATTGATAAGTGAAAGTCCTTCTCCTCCCCTGGTCTGCAACAACCACACATTTGTTTTTCCTTCTTATGATTTTTTTTGACTTTTCTTAAATTTTCTACAAATGAAATCATATAATACATATTATTGTCTGCCTGATTACTTTCCTTTAATCTCACCCTTTCGAGATTTATTATTGGCTGTTACTTTTAAAAAAACTAAATAATCTTCCACTATAGATTATGGTCCAAGTATTCATACACCAGTCAGTAGACATTTGTGTTGATTTCAGGTTTGGAGCTACAGGGAATAAACTGCCCAAGAACTTGCAAAAACAAGTCTTTGCATGAATGAATATATTCATTTTAAAATGAACAACTACAAGTGGGGTTGCCGAGTCCTGGATGTAATGTAGTGTTGGTATATGACATTATATGCTTAAATTCATAAAATTAAACTAAATCTTTCAATTCTTGGGTGCTATTCTTCACTAATCAGAAAAGGTTTCCTTAGCATTTGTGTTGACAAGAATGTTTATCATTAAGAAATCAATCAAGGACTGACCAAATAGCTCAGCAGATTAAAGTGCCTGCAAGCTGGTGCAGAGGCCGAGGGTTCGATCCCCGGGCCTGCCATCATCCCCAGGGCTCACTGAGACTGTGATTGAGACTGGGTGTGGTGGCGTGAGCCTGTAATCCCAGCTCTTGGGAGGCTGTTAACAGGAAAATCAATATGAGTCCAATCTAGTAGTGGGACCCTGACCCTGTAGGCCCTTCCCTAAATAACAACAAAAAGAGAAAGAAAAGAGAAAAAAATGAAATCAATCAATAATAAATGCTTCCAAGATGGTGGGAGAAAGAAATCCTTCTCCAATGTTGCTGGGGGTGTAAATTATTTTCCAACCACTGTGGAAATCAATGTGGAGGGAGATTCCTCAAAAAATTAAAAGTAGATTCAGTGTTCTGCTTTTTTCTTTTTTTTTGCAATAAAGAGATGAAAAATTATACTTTTTGATCATTAGTCTAACCACCTGATCATTTTTGAAATATTGTTCATAGTGAAGTTGTAAGAAAAATAAGCAAATATCATAAGAAATTTGAAAATAGTTTTAGATTGCACTCTTCTATAAAGTAAATAAAGTATCTTATTTTCATCAATAAGTGCTTTTGCTTAAATATGTCTGTCTGTCTGTCTGTATAGCTAAACATGTTTCTCTTGGCAAGTGTAGATGTTGAATCAGTGTCAAGTGAGTTATGTTAATAACACCTTCTATGGTTCCTGTGCCTACAGCGGGAAATCATTTCATAATCAAGTGCCATGAACTTGACACCCATAGAATGAGAAAGGCTCTAATCTGTGATCAGGCCTGGTGGCATCCTCTTGAAGTGTAAGAGGCTATTCCCTGTAAGGAAGGTGAGACCAAGTAGTGGGTAAAAGGGAGCTGAGCGATCATTTCTTCTTCCTTCTTCATGTACTAACTGCTATGGTTTCTCTGACCACAGTGGTAGCACAAACCACTAAATTTCACAGGAAGCTTCTTCTCTTTTCTTCCCCTTCTTTGTATGTGTAGCATTTTCGATCTTTTTGTTTCACTCCTAGTGGCCTGCATGGAATGTCCATGTGTAAAGCTTTGAATCAGACTCTGGTCTCTAGGAAACTTAGTCTAAGAAAAATGGCAAGAGATGGAAATAAATTTAAGACAGCAACTTAAACTTTTCAGTGGATTATACCTGCTGGTGTTCTATACTTAGAAATTGTGTTTAAATGTTGTCATACTGAATGTGACAAGTCCAAACTTCAATTTATATTAAGTTATTTATATCCCATGTGGACCTGACAATGATATTCACAATCCATCTTCCTAATAGTTAATCAATATTTACATCTAAGTCTATCTGTCTATCTAAAGATGGATATATTCACTCGGTCCAGTTTATCCATAGTTAAAACTAAATGATGACTTTTAGAAGCCCCAGGATGGATCATTTTCTTAAGGGCTTTATAAGCAAAAGCCAGGGTTTAATTTTAATTTTTAATATTTATACTATTCTCACATGTTTTCCCCATATCTTCTTTAGTTTTAGATTTAAAGGTAAAATCTTTTTCCCCTCATTGGAAAGCATACTGTTTCACTGGTTTTGTCCTGTTCCTGTAAAGCTATTTACATTTGTTTAGTTGGTCAAAAACAAATTGGCTATTTTAATGTTTCAATTTTCCACTCTCTCCCTCCTTCTCTCCTTCTCTGCCTTAATTTTACACTGAATTATATCCTTTTTATATTGTTTCATTTTCTTTTAATGATGTTTTTCAAGGTAACAGAATACAGACATTAAAACATTATCAATAATCAAATGAGATTTACTTTCTCCTTATCAAGAAAAATAAAATAAGTTTAATAACATCTTAATTTAACTTCCAAGACATGTTATAGTTTTATTATATTGATTTTCAGAGGAAGACATTTTTACCTTCTCAGAATGATTTTAAAAACTTTCCCTGCTAAATAAAAACATCATAAATACCAACAATCTTGTACTAAGTATATTATAGCCTTAAACCACATATTTCAATGAAACATTTTTCTTCTTAGCTATATTACAACCAAAATGAAAATATAAATATAATACTATTTTATTATTTTTTATCCTGAGCCTGTTGTGATTAAACTTGAATGTGAAATCTTGCAAATAAATACATTCAGGGAAAACTGATAACATGTTTGAAATGTGAATTTCTAAGTCATTTCCGTGAAATCTCAACAGTTGAAAAAACTAAAATTTGAGTATCTACTGGTAATATAATCATAAATCTCTGAGAACGTTTAACTATTATGCACCCTAAAAGTTTTATTACTGTGTTCCTTCTCCTTTCATTTCTCCAGTTTGCAATAGATATGTGAACAGTTGATGCCTGTATTGCATGATTCTTTCTAACGTGGTGGTTGTTTAGAAACATAATGAACATGCGATAGATTGCACACCCTTTCTTTGCCAGAATGATCTGCTGTGCTCATAATCCAAAGCACTTGCATACCAAGGCAGCACATTGAAGAGAGGGAAGAGCCAGCTGTGGTGAGGTGTCACTCACAGACACTGCTCTTCCAGCAAGGTAGAATTTCCCAGAAGTGTTTGTTCCTCTTGCAGAACGCACACACACTGGGTTGCTCACAATCCAAGCTTTGGCTAGAGTGTTGCTAAGGAGATAGTATGACAGTTAAACAAAAAACAAACAGTATTAGTTATTAAATAATATTTATAAATTAGACTACATAAATTACTTCTGAAATCACATGAATACTGTTTTATTTCCTAAATCTACCACATATGGCAATAACATCTTTCATTTATTTCGATTCTTTATTTTTATTTCAGTGCTTGGGATTGTACTTAGCACTAGAACAAAACTAAGCAAAACTAAATAAGTGAAATAATTGTATAAATGTTTACATAATGAACTATATCTCAAGCCCTTTTTATTCCATTTCAAGTTCTTGTATTTGAGATAGAGTCTCACTTAATCCTTAAATTGCCCATGTGCAGCCTTTTTATTAAAGGACAGCAATAATTTTTTCATAGGTATTATCAAACACATGATTTGCAGAGATTTCTGTACATTTTTCAGATTGTCAGCATAGTTTTTGATAGTCAGTTGAATTCTAACATTTATAATTTGATATTGTCAAGTGTACCAGTCTGCTCAGGCTGCTATTGATCAGGGATCTTAAACAACAGGTATGTATTGCTCAGAGTTCTGAGGGATGCAGCCTGAGGCAAAGGTAGCAGAGCATTCTGGTTCAAGCGAGAGCTCTTGGGCTGACTCATGGCTGCCTTCCCACTGTATTCTAATGGTCAGCGTAGAAGGGACCCTGTCTGGTATCTCTGCTTCTATGGCTTCTAATCCCACTATGAACCCTCCTAAGGGCTTATTTCACACCAAAATATTGTCACGTGGAGGGCCAGGGCTTCAACATTATAAATGTTAAGAATCACCATTTACCAATTTTTAATTCGTTGCTTGTGCTTTGGTGCCATGTCTAAAATACTGGTTACTGATTCAAAGGTCCTGGAGATTTGTGTTTATGTTTACATTCTGGGAATGATACTGTTTCGATCTTCAGTGTACCCCAAAGTTCCATTTTGGTACACACTTGCTCAGAAGAGGGGTGCCAGTGAGAGGTGGTGGATCTTTATCAAGGGGACACCTCACAGAATGTCTGTAGGTCATTGGTAATGGGTCCCAAAGAATGTTGAGAACTCTGCACCTTTATTTTACTTTCCCTCTTTTACTTTCCAGTTATGGTTAGACTTGACTGTCCATTTGGTTGAACTGAGGAAATGCCTAGGCAATAAATATAGCACACTTCTGTGTATGTCAGGGAGGGAAGCTGCAAAGATGACTGGCATGTGGGACAGCAAGTGGAGAGGAGGAGACCCACTTTGAGTACAGATAGCACCACTCAGTTGGCTGGGTTGTGACAGAACCAGAGCAGGAGGGCGTCATCCAGCCTGAGCTTTTCATTTTATTTTATTTTCAAACTTATGTATTTGGTACAGGGTCTTGCCACACAGCTTGGACTCCTAGCGATCCTCCTCTTTTCAGCCTCCCCAGAGGCATGTGCCACCACACCTCGACTCAGTAGCAAGCTGGGGTGGGGGACGCCAGGACGGGGCCCGTGTGCGGTACCGGGGGCTGAGCCCGGATCCTGCGCTCGCCATGTAGGTGCCTAGACCACTGAACTGTCTCTGAATCTTTCTTGCTGTCTTGCTCTCCCTGCTCTCTGAATGCTGTGGAGCTGCACGGCACCTGCCACAGTGATGCTGTCACTCACCGCCGCCCAGAATCTGCGAGACACTGTGCATCCTGTGATTGTCGTTCTTACGGTACAGCTTTTTCTACAATTTTCTCTTAGTTTATTTGCCTTTTTGGACTTTAAATCTCTTAGAATTAGCATAAAATTTGATCTTGCTTTTCAATACAGCCCTGTTATGTGAAGATTTAGACCATTTAAATTTAATGCAACCTTAAGATTTTGAGGGTTCAATCTAACACCTTTTTGTTTTTGTTCTGTTGATCCCATTTAGTTTCATTTCAGCTTGGTTCTTTGTATACAGTTTTTTTTTTCTTCCTGCTTTTCATTGTAACCATAACTCTGCATTTTATTTTTAAAATAACATACAAATTGAATATTTGATTCTTAATTGAGAATCTGCTCCTTAAGCCTTACATCAGCCATGGGCTTTCCTGAGTGGGCAGCAAGTGGGAAATTAATATGAGGAGATTGAAGAACCTGAATGAGAAAAAGGGATGAAGGAGCCAGAAAAGTAATTTAGAAGACATTGACAAAGAAGCAGAAAGAAAAACGCGATGTGGAAGGAAAGGCACACAGTACTTTCAAGGTACAGATGATGCAGGCAAGCGCAGGGGCCGGAGTTGATCCCTGGTCCCGTGTGCCGTGCAGGTCCCCGCCATGGGTGCACTGAACCGCGGCTGAGTCCGGGCGGGTGGTGCACGCCTGTAATCCCAGTGCAGTAGAGCCTGAAAACAGGAGGGTTGCAACAAGTCTGGGCTGTGTAGTGAGACCCTGTACCAAACACATTAAAAGAAAAAAAAAAAAAAAAAAAAAAAAAAAAAAAAAAAAAAGACAAATGATGGTCAAAAGGAGACTGGAATAAATGTATCTCCAATGAAGAGATGCAAATGGGTGTTGAAAACAGAAAAAAGTGCTTGATGTCATAAATCATTAGGAAAATGAAAGTCAAAGCTACAATGAGATATAACTTCATGCCATCCAGGCTTGAGGTTATTAAAGAGAAAATAACAAGCATTTGTGAAGATGAAGAGCAATGGAAACCCTGTGCCTAGATGGTGAGGATATAAAGTGGGGCAGCCCTTGTGAAAGACAGTGTGTGCAGATTCCTCAAAAGCTTAAACTCAAAAACTCCCCTGTGACTGACAAGCCCACTTCTCAGTGCACACATCAGAGGCTGGAAAGTAGGTGCACACGCAGAGCAGCACACGGTGCATTACGTGTGTTTTGCCTCGATGGAAAGAATAATAGAAAAGGCAGGAAGGACACAGCATCCTTTATTTTACAGAGAGAGAAAAGGCTGGTATACCAGAAACTTGATTAAAGTTAAGAATGAGGGACATCTGATGTCTCATTCAGACGCAGCATCGTGGTTATGCTTCATGAAAGCAGAAATAGAAAAACAATTTAAATATCCAAAAGTGTGGCTCAGCTGTGGAGCATCTATCTGTTTGGTATATTATGGAACAATTTGATTTTTATTTCAAAGTTTTCTAATGACATTACACATTATCTGCACATTAAGTGGGAAAATATCAGTATACAAAAAGAAATTCAGTGACCTCGTGGTGCAATGGTAGCGCACCTGACTCGAAAAAGAAATTCATATAATTATCTAGTGTTTTAATAATAGTGATATTTAGCTTAGATATGTTTAAGCTTTAAAGGATAAGATTATAACCAAATTATAATGAATTTATTTCAGGGTTGTGAGGTTTTATTTTTTTCAATAATGGGGTTTAAACCCAGGGTTCTTACATTGTGAGCTGAATTCTTTTTTATTTTATTTTTGTTCAGGGTCTCACTGTAAGTCACTACTTTGACTTACAGTGATCTGCCTGTTTAAGCCTCCCAAGAGCTGGGATTACAGGCATACACCACCACACCCAGTATCCGGGATTGAACCCCCAGCCCCTGCACCTGCTTGCAGATGCTTTAATCCACTGAGCTATTTGGCTGGTCCTTGAGCTACCTTCTTATTAAAATATGTACAAAATTTTAAGACAGGATATTGCTAAGTCACTAAGTTGGCCAATTGTCTTGTCACTGGTGATCTTCCTGCCTTCACTTCCCAGAGTGCTGGGATTACAGATGTGGACCACCATGCTCAGCTTGTTGGAACTGGGAAATTTGAAGTGGTTATTTTTCCTCCTGTTTGTCTGAGTATGTATTCATTATTTTATTTATTGTATTTGTTATTTCTCTGTATATCAATTAGCTTTCTTTTTGTTTTGTTTTGTTTTGTTTTGTTTTGTTTTGTTTTGTTTTTTGTGGAACTGGGGATTGCACTTGCCAGGGAAGCACTTATTCCACTGAGCCATCTCCCCAGCCCTCAGTTAGCTTTCTGGTCCTATAATGAACAAATACTTGAGATAAATCAACTTCTAAAAGAAAGGATTCACCTTGGCTCACGGTTTAGCCATGTGTGGATGACTCCATCTCTTCTTGGCCTGCTGTGAGGAGCACAGCAGTGCCAGGAGTGTGAGGGAGAGCTGTGCTGCTCAGTTCAGGAACAGGACATGACAAGAGAAGGGGACAGATGACAGTCTGGTCCACCGTGAGGGCCGCATTCAGGGACTGGAGGCCTCCTTTGAGGCCTCACCTCCCAGAAGGCTCTGTCTCCTCCTGGAGACAGTGGAGTGACAGATCACCCCCAAGTCTTTCTTTTTCACCCCCAAGTCTTGTAGCATAAATATAGATAGGTCTTTTCTCTCTGCAAGACGGTGTGGGTCGGGACTTTAGGATGGCTGGACTGTGTGTTTCTGGATGTTGAGATCAGGCAGGTGTCGTAGGACTGGAGTCCCTGAAAGGCTTAGCTGGGTCTGCAAGATCCATGGAAGTCTCCCTCAGGTGCTGGGGGTAAGTGAGCTATCTTCACAATTCTACCACACAGCTGCTGACTTCCCTGGGGTAAACGCAGTCCATGAAACCAGGAGGGAAGCTGCCACGTCTTTTGTCATCTAACTGCAAATGTCACATGCTGTTGCTTCCTCAGTATTCTGAGCCTGACTCAAGGGAGACCACACAAAAGAATGGATTTCCAGAAGGGACAGACTTGGGACTACAGTTTGGAACTTTGCATGTGAACCAAGGTGGGACAAGTACAGTTCATTCTGAGCCAGATTTTCCAGTTCAAAGGCAAGTTCATCTACTTCCCATAGTTTTGTCAGATATCATGATGAAAAGGGCTGGGGATATAGCTCAGTGACACAGTGCCTGCCTGACAAGTGTAGGGTCCTGAATTCATCAAAACCAAAAATTCTGTTGTTCAAGGTCAGTCTGGGCTACAAAGTGAATTCAAGGCCAGCCTGAACTGCGTAGTAAGACCCTGCTCAAAAAGACATAAAAAAATATAGTCAAGATATAACATCCTGACCATACACTTAACCATATATGTGTCATTCTCTTCATTTAGAAAATAAAAATGGAAATAGTCACCCACAGAACTGTTGTGAGGATACAGAGAATTAATATATAAATATATATATTATTGGGATGCCAACTGGCTGTGGCATGGGCTACATAGCCTCCTGTACCCCGTGTCATAACCCATATCGATACTGTAATCATCAATTGCATTTAAATTCAGAGAACAAGGCTAGAGCACAACTCAGCAGTAACGAAATCATTTATTTAGAAAGCTCAAGACCCTGGCTTTTATCCCCAGCCCTGCAAATCACATAAGATGGTTAAAAATAACATAATACCAGAGAATTGATTAATGTAATAACTGTTCATTTATTTTTCAGAGCAAATGGGTAATGTAAGGTAGTAACTAGGAGGAGGGCATTCCTTATGCTCAGTGAGCAAAGAAAACCATGATGTTGATGAGTCACACAGGACTATCATTCACAGGCTTGTTAGGCATCTTCTATACATTTCATTGTGCACAGTTTAAATTCATCTCCAGAGTAAATGCTTAGAAATGGAATTTCTGTGTCAAACTGTTCAAATATTTAAAATTTATTACTTACTTATTTAAAAATTTACTGAATAAATTGTTTGAATAAGAAATAGATATACATAGTAAAAGCAATTATGGACCAAAGAAGTTGATATACAGTGATTCTAGTTATATATAAAATATATAGTATGCAAGGAATCATTATTTTATTTTTTTAAATTTTATTTTATTGAAGAATAAATGCCAATGAGACAGATTCAAACCAAATTAGTAGGACAGATTCAATAATTAATACATAGCATATTGCTTTCCTAGTGGTTTTTTGTTGTACAAGGTGTACACATGATATTCTATTTACAAACACTATTACAGCAGATGCCTCTAATCAATGCATTAAGAGAATGTAGCTATATATTTATATTATTTAAAGCTGAATTATAGTACAGTTTCAATAATTAATACTTTTCACATTGTTATCTTCCTACTGGTTATCCATAGTACAACAAGCTAACAGGATTTCCTGTCCAAACACTACTAGTACAAATCTTTCTTCTCATAGAATTATGCAAAAGTACTGCATATTTATCCTAACTGTACTGTCTATACAAACACAGACTGTTTCTTCCTTTATATCCCCCCTTTTTTTGTTTAGTCTTGTCGAAGATGGGTATTCTATTGGCATTCAATTATTATAGGTGTTTAAATTCAGTGAAATAATCCAACACAGTCCAGCAGTCAACAATATTAGTGGTTTATCCAAACAAGTTGTTGACTAGAGCCGTTTACAGCTCAGCTTATTATTGTGGCCTTATTTTATATACCTCATTTTTTTAAATTTTTATTTTATTGAAGTACAAATATCAATGAGACAATTTTAAGATACCTTGACAAGATGTATTTGATAAATTAATACATTGCAAATTGTTTTCATAATGTTTTGGTATAACAGAAAGTACATACATGATATTATACTTACAGACATTATTATAACATATGTCTCTTATCAGTAAATTAAAAGAGTGTAGTTGTTTATGTATTTTATTTTATATACTGGAATTACATCAAAGACTCAATAATTAACATTTTCTACCTTGTTGTTTTCCTAGTGGTTCTCTACAGTACTAGAAGCCAACATAATATCCTGGCCACCCACCATTGGTGCAAATCTTGCCTCTCATAGAATTATATAGAAGTATGGCATTGTCTATCCCAACTGTACTGTCTATTCACACACATCATGATTCTTCCTCTCTATACTCCTTCCTTTGTCTACACCTGTCAAAGATGGGCACTCCATCGTCATTTAACTAACTTAGGTGCTTGAACTGGACACCACAATCCAACACAGTCCAGCATTCTACAATAGTGAGTTATCCGAAGAAGTTGTCGAACATAGCCACTTACAGCTCAACTTATTATTATGGCCCCGTGATGTATACTTCATTTTTATACTTTTCTGCTGGATGGTAAAGACCTAGATAGAGAAAGACTTATATACCAACACATGTACTTTATGTTTCTTATGAGGGCAGTGAAGTCCCCTCAGGGTTTATCTTGTAGTTCTGTACATTATTCTGTAGATCCTTTGTCTGCATCAGCCATGTGGATGGGTCACAGCCAATGCTTGGCCAGTTTGGTCTCTGTGAGAGCATGAGAGAAAGATTTCTCTCCATGTGACTCTCCCCAGGCACACTATAGAACTTCGATCTCTTTCCTCTGTGGCTCCATAATCTCCTTGTTCAGAAAATTTGGAGCTCAACTAAGTTTCATGATGTTGCATTACAGGTTCTCCTATGCCCTGAGTCTTCGCTGACCTTGAAAGGCTAGGGCCAAAATTTTGGCTGGCCTTGTGGCTCTCCTATTTCACCAAGATTCATCTGTGAACATAGTTTGTTAACCATCCAGAAGAAAAGCTGATTAGTATCCTGCAGCATATGCCATTCACTTTGCCTTATCTGACTCAATTGTTTTCAGTTGTTGTTGTGCATTTCCATTTGTATTTCTTGTTTTCACTTCATACACTAGGGAAACTATATGATATTTACACATGTGTGTCTGGTTTATTTCACTTATGAGTATATGTTCAAGTGGCATCCACTTCAATATAAATGCTTCAAGCTTATCATTTTAATAGCTGAGTAATAATCCATTATATAGAAATACCACATCTTTTTCAACCATTCCTCATGGGATGGACATCTTGGTTGTCTCCAAAATCTTCCTATCACAATTGTGCTGCTGTAAACATAGGTACACATATATCACTATGATACAAGATTTTGAGTTCCTCTGGAAAACATCCCAGTAGGGGGATAGCCGGCTTGAATGGGATTTCTAGTCCTACTCTTTTGAGGAGTCTCCACACTGACCTCCACAATGGTTGTAACAGTCTACATTCCCCTGCAGTGGAGAAATGTTCCCTTTTCCCCAAAACCTCTCCAACATTTGTTGTTGGTTGATTTCCTTATGATAGCCATTCTTTCTGGAGTGAGATGGTATCTCAGTGTTGTTTTTATTTGCATTAAATGGATGACTAGAGATGTGGATCATTTTTTCATATATTTATTTGCTTCTTTAATTTCATCCTCTGAGAAGTGTGTATTCATCTCAGATGCATTGGGCCTTTATATTTGAGGGCCCTGTTATATCTTAGTTCTTTATATATTCTAGACAGTAGACCTCCGTCTGATTGCTTATTAGTTAGGATTTTTTCAAAGTTGGTGGGTTGTCTTTTCACTCTGCTGACAATTTCTTTTGACATGCAGAAGCTGATTAAGAAGAGTTGATCCCAGTTGTTGATTCTTTCAAGTGCTTCCCATGCGAATATATGTTTGTTTATGTATTCTTCACCTTACCTCTATGTCTTCAAGAGTTCATCCTACTTTCTATTCCAGGAGATTGAGAGTTTCTGTTTTAATGTTTAGATCTTTAATCCATTTTGACTTTAACTTAGTACATGGTGATAGAGTGGGGTCAAGTTTTAGTTTTTGGCATGTAGAAAGCCAAGTTTTGCAGAACCATTTGTTAAAGAGGCAATCCTTCTTGCAGTAAGTATGACTGGCCCCTTTGTCAAAGATCAGATGGCTGAGTGTGTTCATAGATGCTTCTTCACCTTCTAATCTATTCCATTGATCCTTAGGTCTATTTTGTTGCCAATGCCTTGTTGATTTTATCACAGTGGCTTTGTAGTATAATTTCAAGTCAGGAATTGTGATGCCTCCTGCCTTGTCTTGATTGACCAAGATTGTCTGTGCTATTCTAGGTCGTTTGTGGTTCCAAACAAATTTTAGGAATTATTTCCCATTATCTGGGAGGTATGTTGGTGGCAGTTTGATAGGGATTGCATTGAATCTGTACAGCAATTTTGGGAGTATGGCCATCTTCATGATATTGGTTCTTCCTATCCAGGAGCATGGAATATCTTTCCTTTTTCTGAAACCCTCTATAATCTCTTTTCTTAGGGTGTGGTAATTTTCCGTGAAAAGATCTTTGACTTCCTTGGTTAAGTGAATCCCAAGGTATTTCATTTTCCACGGTGCTATTGTAAAAGGTATTGTTTCTATTGTTTCCCTTTCAGTGTGCTTGTTATCTGTATAGAGGAGTGCTATTGACTTCTAAGTGTTGATTTTATATCCTGCTATGCTACTGAATTTCTGTATCACTTCTAGTAGTTTCTTGGTGGAATTGGGGGGTCTTCCAAGTAAAGTATCATGTCATCTGCAAATAGTGATAATTTAACTTCTTCTTTACCTATTCTTATTCCCTTTATTTCTCCCTCTTTTCTAATGGATGTTGCTAAGGATTCCAAGACTATATTGAATAGGAGGGGTGATAGAGGACATCCTTGACTTGTACCTGATTTAAGAGTAAACAATTTCAGTTTTTCCCCATTTAGGATTATATGAGCTTTTGGGTTGTCATTGATGGCTTTTAGCAAGTTAAGATAGAGTCCATATATTCCAATTTCCTGTAGGACCTTGAACATAAATGAGTGTTGCACTTTATCAAAAGCGTTCTCTGCATCGGATGAGATGATCATGTGGTTTTTAGATTTCAGTCTATTAATATAGTGTATTACATTTATAGATTTTTCAAATAGTCAACCATCTTTGCATCCCTGGGATGAATCCACCTGGTCATGGTGTATGATCTTTTTGATGATTAGCTGTATTCTATTTGCCAGGATTTTGTTGAGTATTTTTACATCTATGTTCTTGAGGGAGACTGGCCTGTAGTTCTCCTTTTTGGTTGTCTCTTTCCCTGATTTTGGAATCAGTATTATACTTGCCTCCAGAAATGATTTTGGGAGGACTGTTTCATTTCAATTTCATGGAAGAGTTTGTGGAGTGTGGGGATTATATCTTTTGTAAATTTCTTTTAGAACTCAGCTGTGAATCCATCAGGACCTGAACTTTTCTTTGTCGGTAGGCTTTTTATTATGTTTCGTATTTCATTGGCTGTTATTGGCTTATTGAGAGTTGATTTATCTTCCTGATTCAGTTTTGGTAATTTGTACCTTTCGAGGAATCTGACCATTTCTTCTATGTCTTCTCTTTTGTGAGCATAAAGATTCTCGAAGTAACTATTGATAATCTTCTGAATTTCTGCTGGGTCTGTGGTGATTTCACACTTTTCATTCCTTATTGCACATACTTCAATTTTCTCTTACCTCTTTTTGATGAGGTTGGCTAGAGGCTTATCAACTTTATTTAGTTTTTCAAAGAACCAACTTTTTGATTTGTGGATTCTTTGAACTGTTTTCTTCATCTCAATTGAATTAATTTCTCTTCTAATCTTTATGGTTTCTTCCCGTCTTTGTGCTCTGGGTTTCGATTGCTCTTCTTTTTCTAGTTATTGGAGGTGCAACATTATGGTGTTAATTTGTTCCCATTCTGTTTTCCTAATGTGTGAGTTCATAGCTATGATTTTCTCTTTGAGAACTTCTTTCATCGTATCCCATAAATGCCGGTAAGTTGTACTTCAATTTTCATTCAGTTGTAGATATGGTTCAATTTCTTCTGCAACCCATTGATTGTTGAGTAGGGTGTTGTTTAGTTTCCATGAATTTAGTGGGTTTTTCTGGTATCTTTTGTCATTTATTTCCAGTTTCATTGCGCTGTGGTCAGATAATATGCATGGGATAATTTCTATTTTCTTGCATATACTTAGGCATGACCTCTGCACTAGTATGTGGTCTATTTTGGAAAATGACCCGTGTGCAGCTGAAAAAAATGTGTATTCAGCTATGGTTGGGTAGAACACTCTGTTTATATTCAAAAGGTCCATTTTTTCAAGCTCTGATTCAGTTCTGCTACTTCCTTGCTAATATTTTGTCTGGTTGATCTATCTTTTTGAGATAAGGGTGTGTTAAGGTCTCCTATTAAGAATGTGTTCTTAGACATTAAGTTTTTTTATGTCCATTAAGATTTGTCTTACATAGTTGGGTGCTCCTTTGTTTGGTGCATAGATATTCATGAGTGTGACTTTTGCTCTTTAATTTTTCACCTGCACAATGTATAGTGGCCTTCTTTGTGTCATTTGATCATTCTTGGTTAGAAGTTGAGACTGTCTGAGAACAGAATTTCTACTCCTGCTTCTTTCTGAGGTGCTGGGGCATGTAGGGTTGTTTTCCATCCTTTCACTTTGAGCCTATGAATGTCCTTTTGATTTAAGTGTGTTTCTTGTATACAGCATATTCTTGGATTTTGTTTCCTAATTCACTGTGCCAGTCTATTTCTCTTAATTGGAGAATTGAGCACGTTAACGTTGATGGTTATAATTGAAATGTGCTGACTTTTGTTTGTCATAATATTTACCTGGTGTTACGTACTCCTTTGTATCCTGTGTTTAATTGTCTGTGCTGTTTAGTGGGTTCCTTCCATTCTCATTCATCCTGTTTAGTGGGTTTTTTCCATTCTCATTCATGGAGTTCTGGTCATTGTGGACTCTCTCGAGACCATGTTTCAGCAGCCTGTGAAGGGACGGCTTTGTCTTCATGAAATTCTTTAATTGTTCTTTGTCGTGGAAGTATTTCACTTCTCCATCAAACTTGAAAGAGAGTTTTGCAGGGTATAATAGCCTGGCTGAATGTGTTTCGTGTAGGACTTGAAGAACTCTGCTCCATGCTCTCCTTGCTTTGTTTGTGTGGAGAAGTCAGCTGTAATTCTGATGGCTTTTCCTTTGAATGTGAGCTCCTTCTTCTCTCTAGAAGCTTTCAATATATTATTTTTTTTTTTTTTTTTTTTTATTTTTTTATTTATTTATTTATTTTTTTTTTTTTTTGTCTTTTTGAGACAGGGTCTCAATATGCAGCTCAGGCTGGCCTTAAGCTCACTTTGTAGCTCAGGCTGGTCTCGAACTCACAACAATCCTCCTGCCTCAGCCTCCCGAGTGCTGGGATTATAGGCATGCGCCACCATGCCCAGCTTCAATATATTATTTTTGTGTTGGATTTCTGGGATCCTAACTATTATATGTCTCAGTATGTTTCTACTTGAGTTGAAGATATTTCGTGTTCTGTATGCTTCGCTGACCTGAATGTTGTATTGTTTCCTCATATTTGGGAGGTTTTCTGCGATTGTTTCTCCCCAAATTCGTTTTATGTCATTTGTATTGACTCCTTCATTCTTGTTGATGCCAATTATTCTCACATTGTTCATCCTGGTGTCATCTTGCAGGTGATGGATTATTTTATCCTGCATTCTCATTGTTTTTAAGGGATCCTTTCTCACCTTTTCACTAGCTGCCCTGGCATCTTCAAGATCTGAAACACTGTCTTCTCTTTCACTCAAATGGTTTTGTAGACTCGTGATTGATATTTTTAGCACTTCTATATCTCTTTGACTGTGTTTCAAGTGTTCTATTTCTTTTCTGTATTGCTCATTCAATGAATCCATCATATTTCTGAGCTCCTCAATTTTTTTTATCCATGACTTCTTTAGATGTAGCTATTAATTCCTTTTCTGCAGTGTTTCTTCTAAACTGGGTTTCCTCTGTATATTTCCAGACTTGTTTCTGTATTTAAGACGATATGATTTCAAATAATTATTTTTTGTCAAAGAATTCTTTTTTGATTTCAGAAATTATTTCTGCTTTGAGTTCCTCATGACCTTTCTGCTATTGTGCCTTTGCTTCAGATGCTGTTAATTCATATGTTTCAGCTAGAATAGTGCTCTCTGCACTTGTTCTGGGTGAGCATCATTTTTCCACCCAATGTTTCTGGAATTCATTCTTTATTTCAGATACTATGTATTCAGATATTTCTTTTTTAATTTGGGGAATTACTTCTCGTTTTATTTCCTCTATACCTTTCTGCTGTTGCTCCTTTCCTGCTATATCTGTTAATTCATTCATTACAGCTGAGCTAGTGTCCTCTGCCCTTCCTGATGGACTTGAGGTCTGGGATTGCATTTTTCCCCTTGTCTTTGTCATTTTGTATAGCACTGACTTTTGACCTTTGGTGTAGAGCTTTGGTGCAGCTATAACCTTAGTTTGTTATGAGATTTGGGTACCAGTCTATTATGTTTGGGATTATCCAGGTATTCCTATCCTGGATCTAGCTATTGTGTTCAGTTCCTTTTTTTGATGCAGCTTCTGTGAGTCCCCTCTGTTGGTTCCCTGTTCAGGCGAGCATGAACCAAACTGGGATGCAGAGCAAGTAATGAAAATTCCCACTGTCTTGGCTGGCTTTGGGGTGAGGATCTGGAAAATTGCCAGAGTCATCCTCCTGTCAGGCAGGTTGCTCTCTAGGTGGGCGGGCCTGGGCTTTGGTCTGTCTGCTGGGCTCCCAAAAGGATAGTGGATGATCTTATTCACCGGGTAGGCTGTACTGGGTCAACCAGCCTGTGCTGGGTCCAGGTCTACAAGTTGGAACACGAGAAGACTGTGAAAGGTCCCTCTGGCGCAGCGGGCCTGGAGCCCTCACTCATAGACCAGTCTGCACTGGGTTTCGGGCCATGGGGTGGGACCTGGGATCGCTGAGAAATGTCCCTGCAGCGTGGCAGGCTTGGAGTTCTCACTCCAGGCTGACCTACACTGGGTCTGGGTCCTTCGAGTGGGATCGGCAATTGCTGGGAAATGTTTCTTTGGAGTGGTGGGCCTCGAGTACTCACCGGGCCATGGAGGGTCAGTGACAGAGAACCCATGGGAAATGTCTCTCGGACACGGCGGGCCTGGAGTTCTACACTCACTGAACCTTGATGCCCAGGGAGTCGGGGAAATTCCCACTCGCTCAGTGGGCTTTACGGCAGGGATCTAGTGGATCTAGTGACTGGGTCCTGAGGTTTCAGGACAGTCACTGGCTTGGAGGGTTTGGGGCAGGGATCCAGGTAGTGCATGTGGGAAGAACCCAGTGGCTCTCCCTCAGACTCACCACACACTCACTGATCTGGGAAGCCTGGTGAGTCATGCAAATTCCCACTCACTGAGAGAGCTTGGGGCAGGATCCAGGAGGCCTCGGGGGTCAGCTGCTGTCTCAAGCTGGTCTCTGTGGCTGGGCCACGTGGACAGGATTGAGGAGGTTTCTGGAGTCAGCCACTATCTCAGGCTGGTCTGTCTGGCTGGGTGGCATGGGCAGGATCCAGGAAGATGGCAGAGTCGGCTGCACTGTCTCTGGCCCGTCTCTGGGGCTGGGCGGGCTTGGGCATTATCTAGTATCATTATTTTAATATTATTTGTATTTAGATTATAGAATCATAAGATATGAATGTCTTGCCTTTCTACTTTTATAATATCAGTGTTTTATATAGAAAGCACTATAAATTTATTATCATAAAAATAAGTTGATTTATAAACACTTATTGTATGACATTATATGTTCTTTCAGTTGCTAATTTCTTTACATCAAAAAACTTGTGCCAGACCCAGCCCAAGCCCACCGAGTGTGTAGAAGAGATTCCATGCTCCCCTGCACCCACTGAACCCCTACAGACCCAGCCCAGTCCTGGCTTGTGAGTGAGAACTTCCACCATGCTCTCAGAACCCCTCCACATCTAGCCCAAGCCCAGGCCCTGCAAGTGTGTAGGAGAGCTTCCATTCCCCCCCGCACCAGGTGGACCTAGACTCAACCCAAGCCTGGATTGTGAATGAGAACTTCCACCATGCTCCCCAGACCCTTCGAGACCCAGCACAGGCCTGGCACACAGGCCTGGGGTGAAACTGCAGCTGAAGTCCCTGCAGAGGCTACAGACCAGAACCACCCAGATAATCCAGAAGCAGAACATTTTGCCTGAGAGGCACAGCAGGTTCACTTTCAAGGGATGCAGCAGAAAGAAGCTGAGCACAGCAACCAAACCCAAGCTAGGCACTACTGGATGAATTTAAAATTTGTAAATCTGCACCAAAATTTCAGTGGTGCTAAGGCTATAACTGCACCAAAGCTCCACAGCAAAGGTCAGAGGACAGTGCTATACAAAATGACAAAAAAAAAAAAAAAAAAAAAAAAAAAAAAAAAAAAAAGTGTGGCAAAAGAAACCCGTGTGCCCTAGCTAGCTGGGAAGTTGGCTCGTCAGTTGGTGAATTTTGGCCCCTTCATCTCATGCTTCATTCTGAGAGCTGAGAGCCAACATCAGCAAACCTGCTGCACTGTTCCCCAGTGGGTCGTGTTATTCTGCTATCAGCATAAGTGTGCAGTGTACTAAAATGGACTAAAGCAACACGCAGCAGCTAGCAAGTATTTATAGTCCCCGCTAGTCCACCAAGCACTTGAAGGAGATCAACTAGGCTGTTTAATGTGCTCTCCTGAGGGAGAGGTTTGATGCTGTGGTTTTCTGGGCTTTAGCTTTGTACCTCAACTCTGAGCCGAGGAGCTGGCCCGAGTTTCCCAAAGCTGCTTCCACAGCAGCTAGCCATCATCCTTGATGCTAAGCCTCTTAGGATGGCAGATGCATCATGTTTCCACAACTCTGGGCTGAACTCTTGGCATGATCCTTGTGGACCAAACAGTCAGCATGGGGTCCAGCTCAGATGTGGTCTTCCTAGAGGAGGTGGTCCTGTGCTATACACTGAGACTTAGCTTTCCGTTGGCTACTTTCTTATTACCAATAGCAGATTCATCCTTTCTTACAAAATAAATTCAACCAGTCAAATATTTACCTTTGTTTTAAAATATATTTCTTGAGCTACGGAGGGTAGCTCAATTGTAGATCCCTTGCTAGCATGCACAAGGACCTGGGTTCTATCATCAGTACTGCAAAATGAGCATTCCAACACATGAATGAGTATCTAATAAATTATACGTCTTAAATAAAATATAATTTTTGTTTTGGAATCATATTAGTTTCAGAGAAAAGTTGTAGATATAGTATCTAGAGTTCCCATAAGCATCCTTCATGTTAACATTTTTCATGACCATGTGGGACATTTGTTCAAAACAATTCAACACCAGGTTCATTTGGATTTCACCAGTTCTTCCCAGGTTGCCCTTCTGCTGTTGCAGGGCCCACCCACAGCCCACACTGCCATCAGTCACCCAGTCAGACGCCCTAGTCCCTTGGGTCTCTGACATTTTCCCAGGTGTTGCTTATTTATCATGACCTACATAGTTTTGACAACCTGGAGCCAGGAAGTTTACAGAATGCCCCTCAGCTTGTGTTTGCCGAGTGTCTCTTCATCATTAAATGGAAACTCCTGGTTTTATTACAGAACACTCAGAAATGAAGCACTTGGGAGAAGTTACTTCAGTGCTTCTGCAGTGCCTTCAATGCTCCTGTGACAATGCCCATGGTGAATTCTCAGGAGGCCAAGCTATATTTCATAGAATGAATTTCAAGGAAAAAAGTCAAAGGGTCCTTCCCTCAGGTAGCGTTGGTTTCTTTCATTCTTTCAGCCCGATTGTATTTTCTAGTCAGAGGTCTGTTTTGGTTTGTTCTCAACATTTTAAAGCTGGCTGAGCAATAAAGAAGCCTTAACATTCACCCTCTGCCTGCTAGAAGAAGAAAGAGAGGCTGGTGTCGCAGGATGACCAGTGGGAGCCCTAACTGCCCAGCTTCCCAGGTGGCCTCAAGAAGGTGCAGCAAGTGGATCTAAGCTTACTCAGCTTTATGACTGTCAGGTCCTCTTCAGGAATGGCTGTGGCTTCTCAGGATCAGGCCCTGGGAAGGGACAGGTAACTCCTCATGCAGAAGAATCAAGGGATTGGGATCAGGCTTTGTGGCAGAGCACTTGCTAGCCCATTTGGGCTCCAGGAAGGGGTGGGAAGGTGGAAAGGGTGGGGAAGGAGATTTAAAGTTACTTGTTTCCAAACACTATTGTTTTAACCATTACAACTTCTCCTATCTACTGATTACAACATTTACTAGATCCTTAATCAGACTAGATGACTAATTATCTGTATTTTTACATTCATTTCATCAATATTCCTAATCCATGCAAATGAACAATGTTGCTGATTATATTAGTTATTTTGTTTTCCATTTCAGGGAATCTAAATTTAACTTGACTTACGTTTGTATGATCTTCTGTACATAAAATTTGATCATAAACCAAAACCATAAAGAAAGATATATAACATTCATTACCTACATATTTACAAAACATACTGCTATCTGAACTTTGTCTTATGAGATTAACTCCTGATCTAGCCCTGGTTATTAAAAGTATTATATAGATTAGGTGTGTTTGCATGAACACTGTGATCCCAGCCTTGGGAGGCTGTAAACAGGCAGATCACTATGAGTCCAATCTAGCAGTAAGACCCTGAACACTCTGTAGACTCTTCCCCCCACCAAAAAAAAAAAAAGTATTATAAAACACTTTGGTCATTTTTTGTAAGTTTTACAGAGATTTAAAAGGCCTGCTTTTAGGTCTAGCCAGATAGCTTAGCAGACTAAAGTGCTTTTGCTTAGGCAACTAAGACAACTGATATTGTTTGTATTCATCTTACTGTTTAAGACAATTCATTTTAACCTCTGCTAATTCCTTAATTCTGCAAAACGATGTCAAGTAAACCTTATTTAAAAGATCTTGAACTTTTCCACTTTTGTTGTCATGTGGGAGTTTAATTGATTTGAAATAATACAAAGATATGTTCCCCTTCCCAGGAGGAAAATGAGAATCACAAATATTTGTTATGCCAGAAACCTTTACTTTCATTAACAAAAAGGTTCTATAGGGAAAGTCAGTTACGGAGAATACGAGAGAGAAAAGCTGGGTTAGTAAAACCAAGAGACTGCACACTGCCTTGGTCATATATACATTATTGTCTTCCTTATTTGTCCGTCCTTTTTCTAACTCTTCCAAAGGAAGCACCATTGTCTTGTTCTCCATCTTCTGTGAACTCATGCAGTGGCTTGCATATTGTCAAATTTTTATCCATTTGTGTCTGGGGAAGGGCTGCAGAGGTTGTGAGGAGCTGTGTGAGCCAATGAAGGGATGCAGTGTTTTCTACAGGGAAGGGAAAGTCTTGTGACAATTGTAAACAAACAAATTAACACAAACAGTTGATTTCTCTGTAATGTAGAGGCTGAGTAATTCCCAGAACAGGTTTGGTAGTATTTGCTTCATATACAAAAGTCACATTTTTCTTTTTCATTTTAGGGTAATCATGTGGCTTTTCTATCAATACAAATAACCCTCCCCACCTTGTAACTCATTCATAGGTGTTCTCTTGGACCCTGACTCTGACTTCTCTTTAAGTGTGTTAGAGCTTTCTATATATTCAGATAACAACATTAACTCTCTTCACTGTGTTTTATTTCTCAATTTAGACTTTGCCTGTTTTGGATTCCATTAGCCCATCAGTCTAATTGCTTCCTTGAAGGTAATTTTAACTTTATTTCTTCTCTTCTCTCATTGCAAGTAGAAAAATCTCTGTGATCAAAACCCTATATCCCAGGCCTGCTGTGCCAGCTCTACCCTGAGAAATGAAGAAACAGCAACTGAGACTGGGCATGGTGGCTTGGCCTATCATCCCAGCTCTTGGGAGGCTTGAAACAGGCAGATCCCTGAGTTTGATCTAGTAGTGAGACCCTGAACATCCTGTAGACCCTCCCTTAAAATACAAAAAATAAAACACCCTATATGGTTTTCTCTTGAACTTGAAAGTTTTCAGTGCCTGGAGAATGGATGCAATATCCTGGAAAGAAAATTCAAGAAATACCACAGACTGACCATTTTAAAACATTTACATGAGTAACAGACAAGATGGTGTTAACATGATGAGAAACATGTGTTCTTCTTTAGAGTGAGTAGTACTGAAGAAGGGAATTTAGTTTATTACAATTATTAATCTGTATTTATCTCAAAGCAATTAGATCCAGATCAGTGTATTTTTCTGGGACTAATCACTTGTGTTAAAGGTAGATATAAATGATACAGCATTGTTATTTCTCATAGAAATTGAGTAAAAAAATTATTTAAAATGATAGGATATATTAATAATTAATCAAATGTAAAGCAGCATGACTATTCATCTTACAATATAAAAGTTATGTGGCTATCTAATGGAAGTATCTTTAATGGAAAACTTATCAGAGTTCTTTTTAAATTCAAGTCCCTGAAAAAGACAAATCAAGTATTTTCTACCTTAAAATAGCCTGTAGAATCCAAGGTCCTTCATCAAACCAGCCTCTCCTCTTACTCTGTTCCTTTTAGTGTGTCAGAGCTTTCTAACACACTTCAAAGATTTGAAGTGTGTTAGAAAGCTCTGACACACTTAAGGGGACCAGTACTTGGCTTCAAATATTTAAACTGTGAAGTTTGGTTCCTTTAAATATACACACCAGGAATAAATTTTATATAATGTCTGTTATGGTGTATGTGTCTAGGTGTCCACCTCATGTGGTCATGGGATGGCTTCTAGAGTTTGTGATTAATTCGCAATCCATGCTGGGATTACAGGTGTGAGTGCTGCACCTGCCCCATAGCATGAATGCAGCATAAGGAAGGGAGAGAGGCTTTCTCTTCTGCTGTTGCCACAGCTTCCCCCTTTCCTCCCTTGCTGTTTTTCTGTTTTCCACCACCATGAACTGCTGTCCTCTGCTTTGGAACCTGGACTGAAACCTCCACAAATTGTGAGCTAAATAAACCTTTTCTTCCTCAATTTTGGGTACTGGGTATTTTGTCCCAGCAATTGAAGAAAAGTGACCAAGACAATATCCTCCATAACAAGTGGCCCAATAAATTAAGTTATAGCAATACATTTTGCTTTTGAGGTTTCCATTGAAAGTATGAAGTCGTTTTTTTTCAAAGTATTAAACTTGCATTAATGCATTTGATTTTTTCTAAATTTATGTTAAAAAATTTATAAATATGAGCTGATTTCAAATGTATCCCTGAAAGGTAACTTTGTTCTTTTTCTCCCTTAAATTGAAAGATTATTAGAATGAGCCCTCTTAATTTCTTAGACCACAAGGTTGAAATGCCATAAAATTTATCAGTTATTGCTATATTCCTAGTGCCTAATAATATATGTGCTACATACAGTGACAGCTAAACATTGCCTAAATAGATAATGCTTATTTCTAAGAAACCGAAATTTGTACATGTCAATTTTTTGTACTTTGACTTATTTTTAATTTTTTAAATCTTTTATTTATTTAATTAGTACAGGGTCTCACTGTGCAGATCAGACTCCTGTGATCCTCCTGTCTCAACTTCCCTAGGGCTGAGATCACAGACATGCATCACTATACCTGGTTTCAGTGATCAGCTCAGCCTGGGGCTGGCAGGGCATGTGGTACCGGGATCAAACCTGGGTCATTGTGCTTACCAGGCAGATGCTCAGACCACGGATTTATCTTCCCAGCCTTTAATTGCCTACTGAGATTTAAAAAATATGTTCAATTCCCAATTCTCTAAAAAGTGTCATGAAGGACCATGTGCTCCAAGAGTTCTGTTCTCCCAGGGCACATGGTCCCTCTTCTGTAAAGTGTACTTGATTTATTCTGATTCTTAGTTTAATTCTTTGATAATAATACACGCTGAACTGATTGAAAACTGTTACTCATTGTCTAGATCACTTTCCTCCTCCCTGAGGCACTGTATCTCACACCCACAGCCTCCAGGAGGAGGTGTTTATTGGAGCTCACAGTCATAGAACCTTCAGTCTGTGGTTGGCAGGCTCTGAGGCTGATACCACGTGGTAGAAAGGCCAGGTGGGGAAAGGTGCTTACACTACAACAGCGGGGAAGAAGAGAGGAGGGAGGAGGAGTAAGAGAGCGAGGCACCCTTCATCTCATGGCCCCAGTGTCCCAGTCCTGCAGTCCCCTATCCCCAGCCAATTGCCTATGTTGTGATTTAATCACAGTCCAGGAGCCCTGTCTCTGAAAGCAAGAGTGCTTTGGGGGTATTATTGATTCAAACACACGTTACTGATCATCAGTTGGTTGATTTAGTTGGTAAAGGGTATAAAGGGCCCATACAGTGTTAAAACTAAACATAAATAAGATTACTTGGACTGTGCGTGGTGTGATCAAAGTTTACAAGAGAACAACATTTGCAAGATTTAGTACAGGCACATAATTTATAGGATTAGTTTATAATATCACCCAAAAAGTCAAATGGAGAAGAGTGCAAGAGATCTGTGTATGTTCTAGGGATCAAAGAATCAAGCTGAGGACCTGGACCCCGTGGCACTGTGTTGCACAAGCCCACCCAAGCCCTAGCACCTACAACATGTCACATGCAAGTCTGCATCAAGAATCTGTAAGGAAGCCCCAGGGGTTGTAGGGTGAACTGGATTTTGTGCTATCGCTGTGGGAAATTACTAGGAGGAGCCTTGTGTCCTCACTAAAATGGCTTCCTGTTATCTTTTCTGAAAAATATGTATTTCCACCCTGATCATATCTTGTAAAAACAGCTTGCTTAACAGGCTCCATCTGGGGAAAGTTTCACTTTTCACTAAAAACTATGAAAACCTCCTAGTCATAGACAACTTGCAGCTGTGTCAACAAGGATGCGATTTTCTTCCTATAACAGACTGTGCTTAACTCTGTTTCTGTGCTGGTTGACACCTCTCTGTGCAGAGTGTGCCGGCCAGCCACGCACCAGCTAATAAAGGCTCAACAAATTCCAATCTCTTCTGGTCTCAGTCTCAATTTAATTTGAACCGAGTACAGGAGTCAGTGATGGAAGCTAGAACTCTGCACCTGTGAGAAGAATCTGTGCCAGAAGGCTGAGAGATCTACACTGTAGCCAAGAAGTAATAATAAGGTAAGAAGAGAAGCTTTCCCAGAGAAAACAGCAGCCATATCTGGGAACATCAAGGATCCCTTCTGCTCTGATAACAGCAGACTTAGTACCAGGGAAATCAGCCACAAGGAAGAGTCTCCTTAAAAATCAGCAGAATGCAGGCTTTCCCTCCAGTTCTCTGTTTATGCTATTGGCAACAGCTCTCAGGAGCCACACTGGCTCAGTTTAGCTGGGTGTCCCCACTCAAGCCGACTATCAGTCACTTCAGCACAATGGGCATCATCTAATGAGATGCACTCAAATGCATTCTGCAGGAAATGAAAACTTGCAAAAGAACTGAAAAATACCATAAACATTTATCATGTAGTCCATCATTTATTCTTTAATCTGCCTATCCCTACTCTGAATGTTATTTTCTCTTATACCTTGAGGGTTGCCTGAGTGCACAGAACTATATGTGGCAGATGATATGATACTCTAACTCCACCAAGGAACTACTAGAAGTAATATACAAATTCAGTAGCATAGCAAGATACAAACTCAAAATCCAAAAGTCAATCACACTCTACTACACAGACAATAAACACACTTAGAGTAAATTAGAGAAATAACAACTTTTACAATAGCAACCTGGAAAATTAAATAATTAGAAATTAATCTAACTAAAGAACTCAAAGCTCTATTCAATGAAAATTACAGCACTCTGAAAAAAAGAAATCATAGCGGATTTCAGAAAATGGAAAGGTATTCCTTGCTCCTGGATAGGAAGAACCAGTATTTTGAAGATGGCCATACTCCCAAAATTGTTATACATATTTAATGGAATCACTATCACAATACTACTAACATACCTCACAGACCTATAAAAATAATACCTAAAATTTATTTGGCACCAGATAAAACCTAGAATAGCAAAGTCAATCCTGGGTAACAAAGGTAAGGCAGGAGGCATTACAATCCCTGACCTTAAATTATACTACAAAGCTACTGTGATAAAATCAGCATGGTACTGGCAAAAAATAGACCTAAGGATCAATGGGATAGATTAGAAGATGCAGATATAACTACAAACAGTCACCTTATCTTTAACAAAGGGGCCAAACATGTTCACTGGAAAAAAGCCTCTTTAACAAATGATGCTGGAAAAGCTGTCTCTCTACATGCCAAAAACTAAAACTTGACCCAGGTCCTTCACCATGCACTAAACTAAAGTCAAAATGGATTAAAGATGCAAACATTAAAACATAAACACTAAACATCCTGAAAGAGAATAAGATGGAAATCTTGAAGACATAGGAGTAGACAAATAGTTCATGAACATAAAACAAACTGCACAGGAAATACTTGAAAGAATTAACAACTGGAACCTCCTCTTATTGAGAAGTTTCTGCACTTCAAGAACGTGAAAAGAATAGAGTGAAAAGACAGCACACAAACTCAGAAAAAATCTTAACTAATAAGCACGAAGATCTCCCCTCCAGAATTTATAAAGAACTAAAAAACATTAGAGCCCCCAAATTTAAAGACCTAATTCAAAAATGGGCATCTGAGATGAATACATATTTCTCAAATGAAGAAATACAAGAAGGAAATAAATACATGAAAAAATGTTCCACATTACTAGACATTTATGGCATGCAAATTAAAACAGCATCTCACCCCAGAAAGAATGGCTATTATAAACAAATCAATGAACAACAAATGTTGGAGAGACTATGGTGAAAAAGGAACACTTCTCCACTGTTGGTGGGAATGCAGACTGTTTCAACCGTTATGGAAATCAGTGTGGAGATTCCACAAAACACTAGGACTGGAAATCCCATTTAATCCAGCCATCCCCCTTCTAGGAATTTTCCAAAAAGAACTGAAAACATCACATCATAGTGATATATTTGCACCTATGTTTATGGCAGCACAATTTGTGAGAGCCAAATCTTGGAAACAACCAAAGTGCCCATCACCTGGGGAATAGATGAAAAGATGTGGTGTTTTTATACAATAAAGTATTACTCAGCTATAAAGAAAGATAAACTCGAAGCCTTCATATGTAAGTGAATGCAACTTGAAGCTATACTCATAAGTGAAATAAACCAAACACATATGTGTAAATGGTGTATCATCTCCCTAGAGTAAGAATTCAAAAGAACATATAAAATTTGAAAGGTATAACACAGTTAAATGGAAAGAGATGACTTAAGGTTAAACAACCATAAGAGAGAAAGGAGAAAAGTTAGGAAATATGGTAGGGTATTCATTTATATAAACAAGATGGCTATGACAATGGCCCTAAGAATTTCCAACAGGTTTTTGAAAATAGCACTGAATGAGTAGAATTCTCACTCTGACTAACTCTATATGTTGATATCTGTAAATTAAGCACCTACATTGAGGATAGCAAGGTATAATACTAAAACCATGCTTTAAATACCTGTCATTTTGGTCTTCTAAATGTGTATTGCCTCTAATGTCATATCAATTATTGCTATACTCTCTTTTAAGTAAGTTTTTGTAAAAAATTAATAAAAGTAAATGAGACAAAGAAAAAAAATGAAATAGTATTGCCTGATACAATGTTGTATATAGTTCATATCTAAATTTCTGTATAAAAATGTATAATTGCTTTTAACATGCTATAGGGTTTTAAATTTTAAGATATCCATGGTTGTTAGAAAATAACAGTTCCATTTTATGTCTAAGGTGTTTAATAATCAGATAATGATGTTATACTTAATTGCATCTCCTAATAATATCATTAAGCTTCTCTTCTGGATGTTTAACAACCAAAATTTGCAGATCTAACATTAGAGAGATAGATGGAATAAAAGGAAAGCCAATATTTTGGCCCTAGCCCTTCAAGGTCAGTAAGGACTCAAGACATAAGAGAACCTCTGCTGTGACATTCTGTAACTCCGTGGTGTCCCAAATTTTCTGATCAAGGAGATTATGAGACCTCGGAGAAAAGTGACTGGCAATGTGTATAGTGTGCCCAAGGAGAGCCACCTAGAGAGAAAAAATTCCCTCAGGCTTTCACAGAGAGCATCTTAGTCAAGCATGGCCAGGACTCATCCAAGTGGCTGACACTGGCAAAAGACCCACAGTGTGCTGTACATGGTTCCAGGGAAAGTCCTGAGGAGATTAGACTGACCTTATCAGATAGCAAAAGTTACAGTTTTAGTTCTTTAGGTCTTGATTTAACTTGGTCTTTATCATCCAGCAGAAAAATGTAACCACAAAGTATAGAAAGTAATGCCATATTAATATGATGCAATTCATTTATTTAAAAGAGCATGTCTCAAGCCAGTAGTCAGAAACTACCTCAAAAATATGATCTTTATTATGATGCTGTGAATTACAGATTATTTAACCCCATGTCACACGTAAAGCACTGAGCCTCAGAAGGTCAAATAATTCAACCATGCTACCCAATTAACAAATATCAAGGTATCTGAGCTCATATTTCCCACACATAGCCACTTTTGCTCTTTCAACAGTCTTGTAATAAATCACCTTGTGGCATTGATTGTGACAGCTATGTTAGACTCAGGATGACTGAGCAAGTTGCTAATTCCTTAGCCTTCATGACAGTGTCTGATGGCTTTCTGATTGCTTCTGGTGGTTTGGATACTTTAAGCTGAATTGTGAACATTTTGTTGTCAGTCTTGTTGACTTCATTGGCTTCCATAGGCCCCACGTTGCAGGAGATGCAATAGATCTGAAGTCAAGTTGCCCCTAGACACAGACAGTTGCTGGGCCCAACTCAGCAGTCTCCCATAGAAATAGCTGCTACTAAAATAGTACACTCAAAAAATACAGAAAGTTTGTTACTTTAAACAAAGCAGCATGGAGTTCATGTTGGCATCCATTCCCATCTGGCCCCAGGCTCACAGGTGTTATAGCCAGCTTTGGATGCTCACATAGGTCCCTCACATGGGACTTTATTTTATAGCTGAGGTTCTCTGAGCTTAGACATGTGGATCTATTGACAACAATCACCCTCCCACCTGTCTAAATACTCTCTGTCTGTCTGTCTTTGTCATTACAGATGCTAGTATTTGAGATCTTTTGCACTGAATCTTGTTTAAAGACCATTAGAAAATTCTCGTTCTCTTTTGTTCTCTATAAAGCTCATCTTTCAACTGTATTGTTTTGCAACTAGGTTGTATATAAAATGTTTGAGCACATGATATGAGCATTTTATTAGACATCTTTGTGATGATGATCTGAATCGTCATTCCTAACCTCAGTCCCATGTCTTTCTTTAACTTAAAGAATCATTCTGTCCAAAATGAGTAATTGAAAATCCTGCCACTGTCCCACTAATATTACCTCACAAGTAATTGCTTCTTACATCAGATTCAGTATGGCCAACAAGTGTGCTAAACACAGATTAAGGTTATCATGAGGTAATAATTTCATATGTGCTCTTATATTCTTGCCCCAGAACACTTCATTCTTTCCTTTATGTTTATATGAAATAGGTTGCAGCTTTGTCACTACATCACCCAGGTTAGGCTTGAACTTGTAATCCTCCAATTTTAGTTTTCCAGAACATTGCAAATACAGATACGGGCCACTATGCCTGCCTTGGTTCCAATTTTTGCATTCCTGTGAATAATTTCATTTTCCTTCAGTAGTGGGACTTATGTGTTTGTCTGTGTGTTCGTCTATCTATCTACCATCTATCTATCTATCATTTAACTACCTGCCTGCCATTGTACATAGCATCACTCTGAGGGGGAGGAACTAAAAATACTAGACCTGGCTCTAGAAGGAATGACATGATTTCTAGGCAGAAGGCAGAGAGCATGATCACCCTATTGAGTACAGTGCTGTCCCCTTCTTATGGCTGTGCACTGTGGCATTCTTAGAAGTGTGTGCTTGATAACCTCCAGCTAATTCTGAAAGCTGTATCCTACATTCTAATTCCTTGCCTCAATTTAGCCATTCAAGCCTTTCATTATATATGTCTTGTTTTCATCATGTTCTTTAATTATCACTGCCATATATTTTAGTACACACATGAAAATGAGTCATTTTGGTCAGTGAAGCACTTGCTTATTTTCAGCTGCCTCTGGCTCATTATTATGCTCCCAGATGCTCAATTTTCTATCCATTTTTATATTCTACAATCATTTTCAACATGGAAATAATAATTTCAGACAATTAACTTCTCTTACTAGCTTCAAACAAATACCCAGATTGAAGCTAATACACTACTTCTAATCTTATTTTCCAATGTGTAGTTCCAGAAATTTCAAAGAGATTTCTCAATATTCATATGTCTTTGTTAAAATTTTTGACAAAAATTTCTAACATTTGGCAAAATATTGGAAAAACAACCTCCTATATAAAGATCAGGTGCAATAAGTCTTCTTCTGTTCTTACAAAAGTCTGAAAGCGAAAAAGCCCTGTTAAAATTTCTCTTTCTGAAAAAGAAAGAGGTTGAATTATATGGTTTTAAATATTTTTCAGTTGTGCAGTTCTATGATTTCTATTGATTGTAATCATTTCTTCACTTATTTAAAGAAACAATCAGGACCTGGGACTCACACCCCAGGCCCAGGGTGTGAGTGAGATGACCCGGAGCTCACCAGATCCTTATTCAACCCAGAGCCTAGGCCCAGAGTAGAACCTGCAGCAGAACTCCCTGTAAAGAGGCTAGAGGCAAGACCCACCCAGCAGATTCAAGAACAGAACATATTGCCAGAGTGGCACAGAGGGTTCAGCCTCAAGGGCTGCAATAGGAAGAAGTGAAGCATAGCAACCAGATCTGTTAGAAATGGTAGAATAGTTATTTATTTGTCATTCCAGTAGTTATCTTATGTTTTATTCTTAGTAATTCTTTACTATAATGAAAACTTTTTCTTAGTTCATTGTTTTGAAACATTTAATTTTAAATTAATTAGTATTTAATGTTCTGAATATTGCTTAATCTTAATTTTTGTTTTAAGATTTATACTATATCTTTGAATTACAATCTATTTAAAAGACATGGTATGATATTTTCTCCTAATATTAGAAACTTTAAAAAGTATGCTTCCGTTTTCCATTGACTTTATATTACTTCTTCCCTATTTTTTATGTACACACACAAACACACACACACACACACACACACACACACACACACACACACACACACACATATATATATATATATATATATATATATATATATATATATATATATATATATGGAAATAATGCATATAACGACATAAGATTGATGCTGTTTCATAGAAATCTTCAATGACCTTTTAAATAGGTTCATCTAATATATTTTACATAGTCTTGCATAGCCATCACTTTGAGAGCTCTCTATTCTTCATCCAGGAGCATGCAGCAACTTCTCTTGCCTTCTGAATTATGCTCTTTGTTATTTCCTATATCCTACATCTGGAGGTATTAGAATATTTCAAGTTTGTATAACTAGAAAATATTTTACTTTTAGTTTTCAAAGGTATGTTTGCTGAGTATAAAATTCAAAGAGGACAGATCTGTTCTTTTCCTTTCTTTCAGTCCTTTAATTAGTTTCTTACACACTTTTTTTTTTCTTTCTAACCTGGAATAAGATGCTATTTAATTTTGTTCTTCCATAGCTAATATTTTATGTATGGCAAATTTCTCTTCACCATCAAGGTAGGAAGAGCATTAATGATTTTTTTTCTTTATAGTAAGTTTTGGATAATTTCACTTTTGTATATCTGGGTATGATTATATTCAAATTTCTTGTACAAAAGGTTGATTTTTCTTGGAAATGGTGTTATAAGTTCAACTAAATTCAAATATTTTAAATCTTTAAATATTTATTGCCTACCTCTTTCTACTTTGAAAATTTTAATTATATGAATTGATTTTGACACAGAGTGAACTATTATATGACTGATCTTTAAATACTTCATTTTTATTTTGGACAATTTTTATTGTTATATTCTATTAAGTTTGTAAATGATTTATTTACAATTTGCCATCTATTATTAATCTCATGCGATATAATCGTTTCAGAAATATTTCTCTAAAAATCACTCTGTATCTTATATCTTTCACATTTCAGTATTTGCCTACAATTTTAATATGATATGTAATTGTTGATTTTCAATAAAGTTAATGAAAAAATTTAAAAACCAATCAGGCTAGTCAGATCGCTCAGCGGATTAAAGCTCCTGCTCAGGTAGAGGCAGAGACCAGGGTTCTATCACCAGCATGCCATGCCAGCCCCACCGCTGGAGTGCACGGAGTTGGCAATTGAAAGAGTGGGGTAGTGAGCGCCTGTAATCACAGCACTTGGAGCGCTAAATCAGGAGGATCACTGCAAGTCCGATCTGTGTAGTGAGACCCTGTAGACCTTGTCCTAAATACATTTTGAAAAAGGAAAAAAAATCACAATTTTTTTAAACCTTAAATGTGGTTATTGGTCTTTTAACATTTATGAAGTATCCACTATATTGAAGGAAGATTTCTCTCAAGAGTATGTGCTGGATACAAAGGGTGATATGCAGCTCTTCTCATGAAGAAGCCCGAATACACTGGGGAAACCGAACTAGGAACACTTGTTTGGTATTAAAGCAGAGCTAACCTACCCTAAAGTATATATTTCCAGATCTGCATACATGAGATACCTTGAAGGTTAGTTATAACAAGGCTAAGAACACCATGTTTTATCTGATCATTGGACTAATCCATTATTTCAAAGATTGCTTGAGAGACCAAGGATATAGCTCCACATCACAACTCCTGCCTGGCAAGCTCCAGGTCCTGAGTTTGATTCCAGGTACAAGTAAAATAAAATGAAATAAAATGAAGTATACTCCCATAGCCAAAAGGTAGTATAAAGCCAGTTTTGAAAACAAAAATGTTTGAGTCCCTTGTGAGCATTACTATGAGTTGTTGGTAAACAATAAAGATTGTAAAAAGAAAGAAAACAATCAACTTGCCTATGTTTTGCTTTTCCTGTCTTCTTGGAATTTCTTTCTCTGGGTTGTATATCTCCTGTTGTGTCACTTCTTTCATCACGACAATATGAACTCTGTGAATCTATGAGGAATTGTCACTATGCATAGCTCAAAAATCAAGATTTCTGTTCTATGTATGGGAAACTAGTTATGTACATGAGTGAGTATGTGGGAAAGCAGCTGAATATGTGTATCTGAGGTCTGAGATGCAGCTGGGAATAGAAACACAAATTTGAGATTATTCAGAGTAGAGTTTTCCTTATTTTTGTTTTGCCAATGCCTTCTCGAATGGTTTGATGAGAAGATAATCAGTATGTGTATGTTCTATTTTTGAGGCCAAAATGGAAAAAAAAAATTAACGGGGGAATTAACTGTGTATCACAGTAAAACTTAGAAGCACTAACTAACTATCTTGTGTAAATGTAGTACATGCTTCAGATTTACACAACTGAACTGGGCAGGAGAAATAGTGATAGACATTAGGTTATGCTCAATGTGCAGACACATATTTGTCTTCCGTGAATCAGTCACATTTTCCCATTGGTAGGGCATTTGTAGGTGGAGCTTAGATTTCAGCGTGTGCTTCTAAGAAAACTTACAAAATCTTGCAACTAATATACATGCCATTTACATTAAATAAGGTACTATTCGATGTTGCTTGCCAAAGTATTAATCATATATTATGCTGGAGCAATGTCCTTGTCCTTCATAGATTCATTTTGTATTTCTAATGCTTCTTTGAGTTTCAGGTCAATAGTGCTTGAAATTGGAAGGCAAAGTGTGTTCCTACTATGGTACGTGTAAATAGTCAGCACACTGTCATGCCATTGGAAGAAATAAACCAGCTATGCACAGAGCAATGAACATAGTTCTTAAGGGATCGTATGTAGTAGGAAGAAAATAGTGAGATGTAGGTGAGCACAAAACAACATACTTAAGGACAAATGTCCGTGGTACGTTCTGCAGAACACAAAACACATGAAACATAATTGAATTGCTACCTATGGAAGAAGGAAAGGAAGTGCAAGATTATTTAACAGACAAAAGATAATCGTCTCCCATTAATTGTGAAAAAAAGGATTAAAAATCACCGAGTGTCACAAACTCATAGGTAGGGCTTAAATTTACACTTAATGAAGTCCCCTTGGGAGACAAGAAAGAGAAAGTATCAGCTACTGAAATGCTCTAATACTACAAATATCAATGTGGAAGACAGATGCTGTGCAGGGAAGGAGACACAGGCTCCAAGAGATATCAAGAAAATCTAACACTTACATGGCCTACTGTGCTCATCGCTGTTCTAACTCATAGTCGTGACGAACTCTAGCAGCTACTTTTCCCTGGCCTTCATAACAACACTTGTGCGAGACATTAATTCATTTTACATAGAATGACAATTCATACTATAATAATCAAATATATAATAAATGTCAAATTTGAAAACATATTTTTATGTCAATAACAGAATTCTTACATGATTCCACCATTGAGTTTTTTAAGTAGCTGCAAAAACATAACAAGTGGGATGCTTAGGGGAGGTCAGGAGACCAGAAGATAGGACTCTTTTTCTTTTTTTTTAATATATATTTAGGACAGGGCTGACAGGGTCTCACTACACAGATCGGACTCCTAGTGATTCTCCTGCTTTTAGCCTCCTAGGTGCTGGGATTATAGCGTGTGCCCCCACGCCCAGTCTCAATCACTGTCACAGCGCACCGCGGGATCGGGGTCGGCATGGCATACCGGGGATCCAACCTGGTCCCTGAGCCTGCCTAAGCAGGTGCTTTAGTCTGCTGAGCTATCTGCCAGCCCTAGCAAGGATTCTTAATTATAGTTGTAACCTATCTATATTTTGATAGGAAATTAATCTGCATGGTGAAACCATCAATCACAAGTGAAGAAATGTTAAGTTAGCTCTTAGAAATTTTAAATATTTCCTCTATTTACTCACTAGGCAATAGTGAAACGGTACATATTTATTTATTTTGCTTAAAGACAGTATGTGTTGTAAAAATATAGGCAATGAATTTGGGGGAAAAAGAATCTAAACTAACATCGAGCTCAAGGCAGCCCTTCATTAATGCACGTAAGTACCTTCTCAGTTTATATTTTTATAAATGGAGTTGAGTGCAATGCGTTCTGCCTTCTACAGCGTGCTGAAGTTGGGTAAATAAAGTGTGCAGACTCCTGGAGGAGCCCACAGCTGAAAGACATTATTATACAGCAGACCTGACAATAATACAATCCCAGTAATTGATAATCATTGTAAGGCTAGTATTTGCCATTAGTAAATCAATGTTTATTGCTCTCTTATAATAATGTGATCAAAAGAATGAGACATTTGTTTTCACATATAATATATAATACATCCTTATATATACATGTGTAGAACATGTATATACATATATATGCATATATATCTTTTTTGCCATGCATGGTGCTAAGATTCATCATGAGAAATTGTACCTGTACAAAATATATCCTAATTCTGTTTTCATATTTTCCCTCCCTTCCCTTTACTCCTTCTTCCCATTTACAGAATAGTTTCCATTTTTTCCTTCCATTCTTTGTTTCTTGACCCCCTTTCTTCCTTCCCTTTCCCCTCCCTTTCTTTTGTTCTCCTTCCCATTTAAACATGTTCCTAGCAATCCCAGCACTTGGGAGGCTGAGGCAGGAAGATCATTGTTAGTTTGAAACCAGCCTGGGCAACAAAGAGAGCTCAAGGCCAGCCTGAACTGCAAAGTGAGACAGACCAACAAACAATAACCCAATGTCAATCCTTTATTTTGCCCCTTATTAGCCTTTGGATTTCTCACACGGAAGAAACATTATGATATAATTAAGTCTGTGTGTTGTATTTATTGTACTTAAAATCATGGTTTCAAGGTGCGTTCATTTACCTGAAATAGCCTCAAGTTTGTCCTTTATGGCAGAGTAGTACTTCACTGTATATAAATATCACATTTTCTTTGTTCCTTTATCTGATGGGCATCTAGAATGCTTCCAAGATTTAGCTATTACAAACTGCACTGCCACGAACACGGGTGTACACGCGTTGCTGTGGTATGTCTTCATCTCTTTGGGAAAGCACCTGGAATAGGTGGGCCCAGCGGAACCCCTAGTCTTAGTTCTTGAAGAATCTCCACACTGACTTCCACAGTGGGGCCTGCCAGTCTCCACTCCCGCCAACAGCAAAGAAGGGGTCTTTTTTCTGCAGTATTTTAATACTTTCTGCATAAATAAAGACACATACTAAGGAAAGACTGTGAAATACAGGACCTCTCAAGTCTCTTTGCTTGTTAAAATAAGACAACGTACCAGCTGTAAGCATTTTCATAGGTGTGCTCGTTTTGTTTCAAAACGTAGCTCCTTGATGTTACAGTTTGTGCCTGAAATGTCTCTAGAGTTCACGTGTCGGAGACGTGGCACCCCGCGCCCTGGGGTCCAGAGGTCAGGTTCCGAGTTGCGATGGGCCAATGCTCCTCTGGCCTCGTGCAAGAAGCGGCTCGCTGCTAAGTGCGCGGGGCAGGGTGCTGCCAGGAGGCCGCGAAAGCGCTGCTGGCCAGGCCTTGCGCCAAGCGGCGGCGTGCGGAGCTGGCCTCGAGGAGGAGATGTCCTGCTCCTTCTCTGCCGTCCCTGCCAGGTAGGGGAGGCGCTCGCTTCTGCACACCAGCATATGTTTCCTGCCCGCAGCCCCTGAATAAACGGAGCCAAGCAACTCTGACCAGAACCCTTTGAAACTGTGAGTCAAAACGAATCTTTCGCCACGCTGACCCTGTCCCCGGGGTGCACTGGGATGGTGATTGGGGTTGGGCGTGGTGGCGCGCGTCTGTCATCCCAGTGCTTGGGAGGCTGCAAACGAGTCCGATCTGGTAGCGAGACCCTGAACACCCTGTACTAAATACAAAACAAACAAAACTGGGAATATTTCCTTTCTTTACATTTATTTTCTCAGATTTTTTTTAAATCACAGAAATGAAAAGTGGGCTAATATATTTAATTTGACAAATATTTTATGAGTATTGTGCACAAATTATTAGCCCATATTCTTCTACTTTAGACCCTTGAAAGTTATAAAAATTAGAAGAAATAAATATGAATAAAATTTTCCTCATTAAAATTTACCTCAAAATGAAGTTCAGATTACTTGTTTCCTTTATTGAAAGTGTGAAAAAAATAGAACTTCATTTTGAAATACTTTTGATTTTGATTGTTTCATAAAGATCAAATACATATTGTCTGCTTGCACTTTCAAGGAAACTGTCATTGTAAATATTAATGAGACTAGTATCACTAATGATAGGCTGGAGGCTACAAGACAGGTCAGGTCCCGTGATTCACATGGTTTCTATCCTACACTAAGAGCCCCGTGGGCCGTACTGCGTTTATTGCTCTGTTGAACTTTCTGTTTGGCCTCTTTTTCTAGTTTTAGTTATTGTTTGTTGTTCTCATGAGTGTACAATTTCTACATATAAGTTAAAGACGCTAATCTTTGTTAGCAGCGTTTCCCCCATTTATCATTTCATTTAGCTTCACGGTTTTAATTTTTTTCTCATGTACTGATTTCAAATTCATTTTAATACATTTTTTATCAGACCAGATTTTTCTTTAATTTTTAATTTGTAGTGTCTAATTTGTTGTGCTAAACACTCATCTGTGATTTAGCCTCTTCTTGAGAATTTTTCTTCCTGCTAAAACAAAATTATTTGCAGATATTTGCTTTATCTTTTCTTATCTAAGAACCTATCTGGAATTTTGATATGGTATACAAAGTAGAAATTTTTCCTTTTTAAAAATGTCAGATACTAATAAAAATGGAAAATGTAACTTACAGTGATATAGACTTTGCAAAATGTCATATATTAATTTATGAGCACATATATTTTTAGTCCTACCATATTTTATTGATTGGTTTGAATATGATTGTGATTGTAGCACATACTTTGCTTTGTGTTCTTTAAGCTTTCTTTAAGTCTGAAGCGATAACATGTTCAAGAGGAGTTATAGAAATATATTTCCAAAGGTATGGTTAGAAAATAATTGGAGGCCCCTCTCTCATGGCTTGGAGTTGACAGGAGGCAACTGATATGCAGCAAGTCAAACACCCTAAAGTGTTGATGAACTAGGTATTGAGATTCTATGCTCACTGCATTTATTGACATTATAAATTTGCATTTCTGTGTCAAAGTCTTGAATGGAAAATTTACAGAGTTAAAGTAAGAAAAGCAGGAATGAATGTGGTCATTGTTTGAGAAATTCTATATTTAATTTTATGTAATATTTAGGCCATAAACAATCAAAGAGACACTAAGGGGGGATTTTCACCTTAATTAAAGTAAAATAAAAACAAATTGACTGTGTTAAGATTTGACATAGTTTTCACAGACACCTGCCTTCAACTCAAGATAACGTGAAAAAGTAGAATTATTCACTGAAACTAATCTCAAGTTTCTTTTATAGGAAAGTAAAGCCGAAATCAATTCTGCCTTACCAGAAGTGATCTGGGATCAGGATTACATATGAATGCTGAATCAGCATTAAGATAACAGACTCCACTGGAGACCTTGATAATGCAGATTGACAGTCATCAGAGGACTGTGAAATGATTGTTCCCCGTTCTTGGCCTAACAATCATTCATCCATGTCTAAGTGATTTCCAGAGAAAAACTCTTCTTATTTATACTTCCATTTTAAAAATTATCTGTATTGTCCTAAAGTTCAAGTCTCCTAAAAGTTCAATTTTTTGAATTGTACATATAATTCCTAAAAATCTGAAAGTCCTGAAAAAATTTGCTAATTTAGTTGTGTGGAAATTCCCCAGGAAATAAGCAAATTAAAAAGTGATTAATAAGGAAAAATAGTATCTGGAAGATACTGTCTAAGTGATTTTGAAGGAGAATATTGGGAAAAGGTTGCTTTTAATTTAAAGGAATGAGAATTTCGTGTTGTTTGAAATTTCTACTGTCTCTTGAAGCCATTCTTTCACTGTTGGTTGAACTGGTAACATGCTTGTCTATGGTATTCATAGTTGTAAACATATATTAATTTAAACAATGTCTTTGTTTCTTGTATATGCTTCATAATTCTATAGCACTTTCCTTTTAACTGGGATTTCTGATCCTGCACTACAAAATGCAATGTGCCTAACACCTTGAGCTATACCCTAACTGTTCAATGTTCAGGGAATCAGGCCTCTTCCTACCAGGCTGGTGGGGCTGATCAGTCTGTCTGTGTACCTCCCTCATCCACAGATGCTTGGAGTTCAGCTTCCTTGGCCTTAGTGAGTTTAAATTTGGCTTCAGCTGCTTCCCTCTTCTCTGGCACAAAAGAAATATTTCCCCTCTTCTGTAAGTAGGATTTGTCTTATCCCAAGATTTTATTGAGCCGATTATTCCTCAAGACAGTTTATATTTATATTATCTTACTCCATTCCAATGAAAAATTGACATCTGATTAAAATAATCTCTACCTTTCTCTCTCTCTCTTCTTGTTATTCCCCTCCATGGTCACTCTTTTTTGTTGTTTTGTTGTTGTTTTTCACGGTCACTCTCCTGTATGAAAAAGTGCAGAAGAGTAATGTTTCTACTGAGTTATTGCTTTCATAAGACAGAGATCCACACCTTTGTGAGAGGTGATTGGAAAACCTTTTTTATACCTGTGTGTCACAATGTGAAACTAATCATGAGATAAAATGATTCCTAGGTTGAGTGGGTTTTCTTACAGTAGTAAACCTCTTAGGATTGGATAAGATGCAATCATTTAACCATTTTTTAAGATTATCAATATCTCACTGTCGGCAAAATCTAATCCATGAATGTCAATCCAGTTCTACTTGTATCAACTTCTTGGAATCACACAGAACTGTTGTATAAAAATTAGCTTTGGCTCATTTGCTTTATTTCTCAATTCATTCTAAGCTTAGGATATATGAGATACAGGAAATTATTGCTAGTTAATTTTAGCACAAAAAACTAGATTTTGGGACCAGACAGATAGCTCAGCAGATTAAAGAGCCTGCTTAGGCACAACAGAGTGGCCTGGGATTGACCCTGGTGTGCCATGGCAACCCCACCCTCTGGGGGAACACTAGGTATGATGGTGCATACCTGTGATTCCAATGTTTGGGAGGCTGACAAACAGGAAATATCACCACAAGTGATATCCGATTTGTGTAGTGAGACCCTGTAGACCCTGTACTAAATACATTAAAAAAATTTGTATCCCTTCACTTACGTTAACATATATTCTTAAAGCTGTTTATTGCTTGAAATAATCACAATTCAACATAGGAAATCACATTCTTTTTTTTTCAATGTTCAAGAAATCTAATGAGATACTGAATATATCAGTTTATCTTAGATACTTTAGAGCAGCCAATATTTGGCTTGGAAGCAGAGTCAGGGACATAAAAGCATGTATAGATATATAAAAATAAATATCAATAAGTTTAAACCAGTGAGAACAATATTTTATAAAACTTTCTAAGACTTTCAATACTTAGTTTTAGATGAATTCCTGCCCTTGAATTCTTTGCCTCTAGGTAATGAAACTTCTTTATGCAAATTAGATATCCTAGAAAACTGAAATTTACTACAGAAATAATTCCCCTTCTAGTAGACACCCTCTTAGCTCCTTCCCTTCTTGTCCTGTACAATGAAACAGCCAGTATTTACCCCATTGCCTCAGCTAGAAGCCATATAGGAGGAGTCCATAGTCCACAGAGAGCAAACTGGTCAAGCATTGGCCATGACTCATCCACATGGATGACACAGACAAAGAATCTACAGAATAAGGTACAGGACTACAAGATAAACCCCGAGGGGACTTCATTGACCTCATAAGAAGCAAAAAGTACATGTGTTGGTATATAGGTGTTGCTCTATCTAGGTCTTAACCATCCAGCAGAAAAGTATAAAAATGAAGTATACACTGTGGGGCCATAATAATAAGTTGAGCTATAAATGGCCATGGTCAACAACTTCTTTGGATAACTCACTATTGTTGCAGAATGCTGGACTGTGTTGGATTCTGTTGTTGAGTTCAGGCACCTAAATTAGTTGAATGACAATGGAGTGCCCATCTTTGACAGGTGTAGACAAAGGAAGGGGTATAGAAAGGAAGAATCTTGATGTATGTGTATGGACAATACAGTTGGGATAGATAACGCCGTGCTTCTGCATAATTCTATGAGAAGAAGATTTGCACTAATGGTGGTTGGACAGGATATTATGTCGGCTTCTAGTACTATGGACAACCACTAGGAAAATAACAAGGTAGAAAGTCTTAATTATTGAATTTTTGATGTATTCAAGTGTAAACAATAAGATACGCAAATAGCTACACTCTCTTAATTTACTGATAAGAGACATACGGTATAATAATGTCTGTAAGTATAATACCATGTATGCACCTTCTATGATACCAAAACATTA
>PVKA01013360.1:0-55205 GCA_004027165.1 Ctenomys sociabilis | reverse complement strand
ATAATTATTGAATCTTTGATATAATTCAGCTATAAAAAAAACCTGTAAATATAATTTCATGTATGCACCTTGTACAATACCAAAACGTTATGAAAACAGTTTGCAATGTATTAATTCATCGACTCTGTATGGTTAAGGTGTCTTGAAACTGTCTGATTGACATTTGTATTTTAATAAAATAAAAATAAATGGAAAAAAAGACCTGAACCCTTTTACTCCTCTTGCGGGCATCCGGATTCCTGACCATGCCTTCATGCAGGAATTGGCCCAGATGTTTGGGGGACCCCTTGCTCTCACCAGTGCCAACCCCAGTTCCCAAGCCAGTTCCCTGAAAGTTGAGGAGTTCCAAGATCTCTGGTCTCATTTGTCACTCATCATTGATGGGGGACCTATTGGGGACAGCCAGAGCCTTGAGTGTTGCCTGGGATCTACTGTGGTTGACTTATCTGTGCCTGGAATGTTTGGCATCATCCGTCCAGGGTGTGCCCTGGAAAGCACTGTAGCCACCCTCTGGAAGTACAGGCTGCTCCTCTCACGTGGATCCTACTCATGAACTTGTGGAGATGGATAACTTGGAGACGGCACTGGATACTGTGTGTCTATCTGCTGGTGGTCGGTGAGGCCTCATTTGGAGGCCACTGGAGCCATGTCACTAGCCCAAGCCCTTACCTAATGTGTCTTTCTGAGCTCTAGATCAGAAGCTACTGGCTTAGATTTGCCCTTCAGAAAGGCTGTATTTATTCTAGTTTTGTGTCTCAGGTGGAAACCCAATAAAATGATGACAAACAGTCCTAAAAAAAAAAAAAAAAGAAATATCTATTCCTGTGTAAACTACAAAATTTTTTAAATCAATTAGGCTTTTTTTGTTTGTTCTTCTGAGACAGGGTCTTGGTATGTTGTTCATGCTGGCTGAGAACTCACTATGTAGTTGAAAACTCACTATGTAGCCTAAGTTAGCCTCCAATTTACAGAAATCCTTGTGTCTCAGCTTCTTAGGCTGCTGTGATTACAGATGTGTGCCATCATGCCTGGCTAAATCATTAGGGCTTTGTATTTTGGTATCTGAGAAAAAATTGATTCTGATCTTCATTAGTGTTTCGTTATTTTTATATATTTCAGTTTTCTGGTTGAATTCGACATAACCTGAACAATGGTTTTCTTAATCTGAGCAACTGCATTCTCCACGCTGTGTGAAAATCAGATTGACTAATACATTCTTTTGCTCCCACCAGTAATCATGGGTAGCAAGTCAGGTATTTATGTCCTCCAACTTTTTTGTTTATATAATTTTAAATACGACATATACCAACAATTTAAACAGAATAAGGAATTTTTCATGAAAACTAAGTTGAAAAATAACGGACAAAAATAAAAATGTCAATTTGATACTCTATTCAAGTACCATTAGAAATGTCTTTACATTGTTACCACACTTTAAAGAAACCACAAGTTATTAAGTGTAGAGTGTATAGCTTTTGATTCTACAAAAGAAATGTAAGGGAACTAACACTTATGTTTTCATTTTTAAAATGTGGCACATAATAAATTCTTTTTATGCTTTTCCTGCTCTAATAAAATTTTTCAAATATCCTACCATCAAGTTGATTTTAATTTCAAAGGCTTTTATTATACTATCATCTCATGCAAAAATTATTTAATTAGATGAATTTCTAAAACTTATAGGTAAAAGTATAGGTTTCTAACAGAAATTTCTAACATTTTCCTTTTACTTATTTATTTAGCTGTGCAGTTACTGCTCATTTATATGCCCTTTCCTGTCAACAATCATGTTTATTTGCTATCTATCCTCTGTATTTTCTTGAAACAATAGGCTATTTTAAGTGTATGTATTAAGCTTCAGCAATGGTACCAAAATCACTATTTTTACTATTTTATGCATTCACAGTTCAAAAGCTTCTCATGTTACTTAGTATGTTGCACTGCTTATACCTGCTACATATTATATATAGTATGTTATCACTGTTGGTCTACTAGTAATGCACACTGACATTGTCTCTAATTCATTTCCACAATGACGAAATATTCTGACACACATGTGTGAAATTATGTATCGCTTTTGGAATATGTACTCAGAAATACCAGTCTATACTCTGAAGAGTTCCTATAGCCTCAAATACCTAGCAATATTTACTATTATAGTTTTCTGAATTGGTCAATATGATGCTTACAAAGTTGTATGTTTTATTTTCATTTTCCTAATCATTATTGTGTTTGGGCATTAACACATATGCTAAATTTTCTGGTCTACCAATTATCTAGCTATACCCTCTGTTTATCCTTGTGGGTTTGAAGGATTTTCTCAGACATCCAACATTAACAGTCAATTTTTAAACATTGCTAAACAGCTCTAAAACTTATTGTCTTTGGTAGTGGTGCTTAATCTTGTGTGCAGATCAGCTATTATTCCATTAACTATTTGAAAGTGTTACAAGTTCGTGAAAAAATGAAGTTGTATCAGGATGTCATTCAACCACATTTTTTTTTTTTTATTTTTGGCGGAACCAGGGATTGAACTTTGCCGTTGTACTTGACAGGCAAGTGCTTATTCTACTGAGCCATCTCCCTGACCCTCTTCAACCACATTAAGTACACTAATTAGCACAACTGGCAATTTTTCTCAATAAAGACAGCAGTGTGTTAATTTATATCCCAGTGTAAAAAGTGCCAAAAAGTAGCACAGAACTATGCTGGATTCTGTTTTACTATAAAGTCAAAATTTTACATTTTGGTTTATGCTTTTGTAACTAAAATTTCCTTTATCACCACTGAATGATACATTATGTACTATTATAGTTTTAACCAATGTGGTTTATTTCACACATTATAATTGTTCATATTGTCAAAGGGTCTTTTTACCAATCATTTTCAAATTGGCTATTACTAATCTCTTGAGAAGCTAGTTATTTCTGTATGTTTATCTTTTGCTTGGCTATCAGTTAAGTTTTATTGGTTCTAATAACATTTTATTGTCTCCCCCCTCCACCAAAACACACTCAACCCTATCAGCTACAACAAACAATGTTTCCTTTTCAATAGGTATACTTAAATTTCTTGTTTTCACTTATTCTTCTGGTTAGGACTTCTAAAAATTAATGACAGAAATACTGCTTCCCATTTTTGTTTAACTTTTGAATAAGCTACCCAATATGAATTAAAAGTTCCTTTTCCGGGGCTGGGGAGTTGGCTCAGTGGAATAAGTGCTTTCCTGGCAAGTGCCAAGGGCCTGAGTTCAATCCTCAGCTCTGAAAAAAAGTTCCTTTTCCTAATTTCCTGGGCTTATACTAGCATTTTATTAATGTGCTGAATTTTATCAAATCAATTTGGAGCACTTGTTAAGCTGTGGAATCTCCGTCCTAGTAATTGTTTTTCTGAGACCGAATGTGCCTTGAGATTTTTAATGTGAGAAAATGGTCTCAGTGTATATTTAGAATGTAGGTAACATAGTTACAAGTGTAGCTCAGTGAAAAAGAGTATTTGCAGCCTGAGTTACAAAGTGAGCTTAAGGCCAGCCTGAACTGCATAGTGAGACCCTGTCTCAAAAAGATAAAAAAAAAAAATGAGTATTTGCCTAGCATGCAAGAAGCCCTGGCTGGATTCCCAACACCATTAAATCAATCAATAAATGAAAAAAAGGAAACAGATTCTAAGTCTATATATGCATATCTGTAAATTCAAGAAGAAAAAAGTTCACTAATTAAATGAGGTCTAAGTGAATTATAAGTGATATTTTGTATATAGTTCCTATATGTGGTATATAGATACAAAAATAATTTTTAATAAAAATACCCTCAAATTTGAGTTATATTAATTTGTGAGGTAACATTTACATTAGATTAAAAAGCCACTCTTCACATTTTTAAGAAAACTTTCCATCAATGGATATCTTTCATAGTATTATCAATTAGCCTCTAGCCATAGTGGACAGCAGCATGGCAAAACTGAATTTTCCTGAAAATTTTTTTTATTTAAATCACAATCCATAAAGTACTAATCACAGCCCTAAATGTTCTCTACTTTTTATTTGTATATGTATATTTTATGGAAGGGTCTACAGGATGTTCAGGGTCTCATTACTAGACTGGACTCGTAGTGACCCACCTATTTACAGCCTCCCAAGAGCTGGGATTACAGATGTGCACCATCATGCCCAGTCTCAGTGTGCCCCAGGGTGGGGCTGGCATGGCAGACAAAGGGGATTGAATCCCCCGCCCCTATGAAGCAGAAGAACTTTAATCATCCTGAGCTATTTGGCCAGCACAAAGACCTTGGTTTTTGTTTTTGTTTTTTTTTTCAGTACTGAGGACTGAACTCAGGAACTTGTACTTGCCAGGCTGGCACTTAATTCTACTGAGGTATCTCCTCAGCCCTATTCATCTTCTACTTATTCTGAAATAACTTGCATTTTATATAACACAGAATTCCCAGATTAGAAAACACCAAAGCTAATAAGACTCCAGTTCATCTAAATCTTTTTATAGCACTGTTTCCTTCTCAAGCAAACTATCTCAACATGAACTTTCTTTCCAGAAGACAATGCTCAGTGGCACACAGCCTGCCTGGAAAGCAGGCGGGAAAGTCTTGCTGGCGGGGAATGGCAGGCACAGGGGTGACACTTAGAAGGCCCCCGCGGGCCAAGGGTGCACAGCCTATCACTGCCACATCCAGTAAGGCCAGGCCCGTGACGGCCTGCACCAGCACCCTTGCCCGGCATAGGCCCTTTCGGCTCAGGGGCCAGGTCCTTGGCAGACAGGCTCCACTCCACAGCTGCCAGGGCTAACAGGAACATAGTGCTCTTGGAGGAGAAGACACCCAGAAGTTTAATTTGCAGTACAAAAAAAAAAAAAAAACCTAAAAACCAGAATAGAAGTTTCCAGTATTGAACAAAAGAGTTGGCTTTTTGCACAGATTCATAAAAACCCCTTCCAAATTACTTAATAGCAAAGAAAGGATTCATGGAACTCTAAGTTACCCCAGATTGTTGTATTCACACCAATCAAGTTAGCTCAGGGATTCTACTCCAAATTGACACTGTAAGAAATGTCAGCTAAAAAGAACCACAAGTTTTGTGCTCTTCCATTCTTCACCTATGACTCACCTCTGCCAGATGTTGTAATCGTGTTAGTAGTGGGGTTCTCTTGTCAGATCCAAGACGTGTGATGTAGTTTGATCTTTTGCTAAATACGTATAGAAGGTTAAGGACAGCCAGCACCACTTGCATATCAGAGGAAGCCAATAAAGTTGTCAAATGCTATAAGAAAAAAGGGTAAAAGTTCAAGATTTTAGGCAAACTGTTCCCTGAAATTTTAAAACCAATGTAATGAATTTATTAACATTCACAAAAAATGAAGAATTTTAGTAACAAAACAAAGGATTAATATTTGAGATAATATAAACTTGTTCAGGAGGAGCTTTTAACCTGACAGAAAAAAACAAAAATAAAACAAAGATAAAAATTTTAGACAACAGTTCAAACTTGCACAGGTGTTCCAAAAGGAAGAAATGACATTACAAAAGAATTTGATGTAACAGCTATGTTTGCAAATGGATTAAAACATTGTTTGCACAAGATATTACTGGAAAAGAAAGCTATTCAATCCTTCTATATATCCTTAAAGAAACCTTGAAACACAGAACCCTTCCTATAGAAGCCAAAGATTCCAATAATATCGGGGGACAATTATGTAAGATTTTCATGAATTCTTATAATATGAAAGGGATTACTGTATTTTGGTTTTTAAATACAATTAAATTCATCAATAAATTGCAACATTGAGAATTAGAATTTGTAAAGTTTAACTGGAAATGATCCAAGGAATTTTTGTTGGCTAATTATCCTGAATGCCATGGTTTTCCCTGGCAGCCTATTTCTTGACAGGATGCTTCTCTATTTGTGCAAGCCGGGCGTGGTAGCGCAAGTCTGTAATCCCAGCACTTAGGAGGCTGAGACAGGAGGATTATTGTGAGTTTGAGACCAGCCTGAGCTACAAAGTGAGCTTAAGGCCAGCCTGAACTGCACAGTGAGACCCTGTCTCAAAAAGACAAAAAAAATATTTGTGGAGCCAAGCATGATGGTATACACCTTTAATCTCAGGAATTGGGAGGCTAAGGCAGGTGGATCACTGTGAGTTCAAGTCACAGTAGCCTGGGCTACATAGTAGATTTATGACCAGCCTAGACAGTGGAAACCTGTCTATAAACAGCAGCAACAAGGACAACATCTGTATGCTAGGTTTTTAGTTCAGTTATTTCATATTTTGCCTATGTCATTTTATCTACTTGTTTCTGAATGAAAAGTAGCACAACTAAAATTAATAGGGTACCTATTAAAGATGAGAAAATGTCTGAAGTTAAGATAAAGGAATTTCTTCATAGAGAGATTTTTGATAAATTCAAAAACTCAAGTGATTGTTCTTTCAACTTTACTTTTTTTGGGGGGGGCAGCTCAGCCCACCCTGAGGGCAGGGCTGCTGAGGCTCAACTTTACTCTTTAAGAACACAGAGGATGCTATGAGTACAGCTGGTCCTCTACAGATGTGGGTCTTGTGTCCTTTGACTCAATCAACTATGGATGGAAAATATACCTTTATATGTACACATTTTTCTTAACAGAACTCCCTAAACAATTGTTTACACAACACTTACATCATGTTAACTGTATCATAAGTAACTTACAGATGAAGTGAAGTACAGGGGAAAATGTATGTAAGTCCTACACAAGCATCACACTATTTTATTTTTTATTTATTTATTTTTTATCTTTTTGAGACAGGGTCTCACACTACGCAGTTCAGGCTGGCCTTAAGCTCAATTTGTAGCTCAGGCTGGTCTCAAACTCACAACAATCCTCCTGCCTCAGCCTCCCAAGTGCTGGGATTACAGTCATGCGCCACCACGCCTGGCACACTATTTTGTTTTAGACACCTGAGTGCACAGTATTTGGGAGTTTTGGAACTAATCCCCCCACCCCAGAAACTGAGTGAGAACTATAAATACATGACACACTAAAATGTATACATATTTCAGGAATACAAAATCAGTACATCTGTTCAATAGATGGTGTAGCCTCATATGAAGGACCCTACAAGACAATGCATATTGCAGAAAATCCACCACAGTTTTGGCCCTTAGAGAAGAAATGGCAAATGAATGTGTAGAAATCCCAAGGATCCCTAAGCAGCAGTTTGCTATACTAATAATAAATGTCTGGAAGCTAAAGGCCACCACTTTGGGTACCACTTGTAATTGTAGAGTCCAAAGGTAACTTGATGGGGGCTGGGGCGATAGCTCAGTAGAATAAGCACTTGCCTGGCAAGTGCAAGGTCCTGAGTTCATTCCCCAGTACCGCCAAAAAAAGGGGGGTCCTCAAAGGTAACTTGTTTTTTCTTTTCCTCAAATGTGTATACTTTTTCTTTTTGGAGAATTCTGTATTTTGGAAGGACATGGGAGAGTAGTTAAGTTGAAAAGCAATACATTAATATGTTAAGGAAATCAAACTATTCCTAACAGTTTAAATAATGTTTGGTAAACCGCCTAATAACCTAATACAAAGATAAGTTTCTTCAAATTCTCAAGAATATATCTAAACGTGTGCTATAGCTTTTATTCCTTGAATCTAGAAATGGCAGGGTGAAGGTGATAGTACACAGCCTACCCATCAACCTTAAGAAGGTAATTTTATGTAAGCAAGACATACCTTAAACATTATCTTTTTTAATTCTATTTGGCATTGCGAAGAACTGATTCAGAATAGTGTACGTGCGATGCAACTGTTACTATTGAGCTAATTACCAGCCCTTATCGTTATGTCTAATATTAAAATATCTAAAGCACAATGTCCAAATAATCCAGCAACCATTAAAAAGAAAAATCAGTGTCTTATTTTCTGCTATACACAACTCTAGTTGAAAACAGATCACATAGGTTTGAACCTCTCTTACCTCTATGGAACTGTACAGATGCCGGGAAAAGCTGTACTCGATAAGCAAGGCTGTGAAGTTCAACACAGCCAAGAGAAGCATTTTCAGCTGCTCTCTTTCTGGCCTATCACATACAAGCATCCATGACATATTCTCCACTGTTTGTCCCGCATCTGCCAGAATACCATCGAAGCGGTCCAACAGGTCTACCCAGTGATATAACTCGCACTGGAGAGCAAGAATAAAAAGGATTTAAGAAAATGTTAGGAGAACCATGTTGAAGGCTTGTAGTAGAACAAGGTTTGTACAAAAGACAGCAGACCATTATACCCAGAAAATTCACTTTCCATCTTTCCTCATGTAAGATTGTATTTTGAGCTAAAAGAAACTGAAGTTTACTGTTGGACAAATCATAGTAATGGGCTACCTAGTAGACACTGTAAAATTCCTAAAGCTAAGTCTTTAGAGGAAGAATTCTGAGGGTTATGACAAAAACTACAGTATTACCACCAGAATCCATTTTGTGTAAAGAATTTATTTTTAGAGTCATCTGAAAGTAAAATTCCTAGTTGAGTGAGTTGGTACATGCCTTTAATTCCAGCACTAGGAGGTTTATGTAGGAAGATCAGCAAGATTTCAGGGCCACAATGAACTACACTGTAAAACCCTATCTCAAAAACAAAACACAATCAAAAAGCCAAACAACTCTAGAAGAATAATTCCAGATGCTATTCAAACACTTTACCAATACCTGTGTAAGCAGTACTCATCCATAGCTATTAAATTACCAGACCACTCAATTTTCTGGACAGACTAAAGTTATATATATATATATATATCATGACCCTTGTTAAGTAATCTGAGTCAGGTTACCCAACTGTGGTTTTCTTTTTTCGTATCAGAGCACACAAAATGATGTACTCATATAGCAAGTGTTACCTTCTGTGGACATGTGTTCACATACCTTTCCAATGTTCCATGTTTTGATTTGCTGTAGTTCCAAAAGGAGCTGCTCATCATTACAAACTTTAAGTTTGTCTATTAAGGCTCTGCAATCTGCAGGCTGAGAAAAACAAAGAAATATTTACAAAAATTGTTTTGAAGACTGGGGAGATAGCTCAGTAGAATAAGTACTTGCCTGGCAAGCACAAGGTCCCGAGTTCAATCCCCAGTACCACAAAAAAAAAATTGTTTTGAAATGAGAGAAGCACAAAGGGAAAAGTAGCCCTTATGTGTACAAAGTAACTTTTATAAGTAACTTTTACTTATATAAAACTGGAGATTCTCCAGATGACCACTTGAGACTAAAGTAAAACTCTTGAGCAAACACTTTCATTCCCAACACTCCAGCTACATATTTTTGTCTACAGAACAGACCACATAGAAGAGTAAGAAACTACAGATGTAAAGTAAATAAGTCAAATATACAAAAGCAAAATTAAGAAATCTGTATCATGGTTGGAAAGGTAATCAGAATGCCTGGAATGTATGCTGAGTCAAACAGTAAAAGGCCTGAAAATATTTGTATTTGAAAGCCAGACAAGATGGAATATAGCTATAATTCTACACTTAGGTGACCAGGCAATGGTGGACTGTAGCAAGTTCTAGGCCAGCCTGGGGTACATAACAAATTACAAGCCAATCCAAACTACAGAGCAAGATTCTGTTTCCAAAAAAAAAAAAAAAAAAATTCAGTTAAAGGAGTAGACTAACATTAACTATGTTTTTCACCAATATTAAAACCACTAATTTTAGGAAGGGAGCTTCTTCTTCTGTTTTTGGTAGAACCGGGGATTGAACTTAGGCCCTTGCACTTGCCAGGGAAGTGCTTAGTCCACTGAGCTATCTCCCTGGCCTGGAAGGAGCTTTTGAACTCTTTAAAATTAACATTCTAGCCTTACTTGAGGGTTCCCATTTCCATACATTTCTGCTCTCTTGTACTGATAATGGAATTACTGGTAAGGAATTTATATTAAAGGTTCTAAAGGTAGAATGAAGAAATGGGATACAGACTGGGACAGGGATGCATTCCATTAATGGCTGACAGCTATAGAAGTTATACTAGTTCTATAAATCTATAAAGGCAGTATTTTGTCTTGGGAACACACCTAGATTGAAAAACCAAACAAACATAAGCTCAGTTTTTAGTTTATGTATTAAGCTGATTCACTATGAGCAAGTCCAACTTCTCAGCCTATTTGCTCACCAGGAATACAGACCTAAGAAATCTTGTGAGCTTAGGTTCAAATATCTGACACTACATAAAGTACTGTACGTAGCCATGTAACTGGAGCTTACATACTCCAGTTATATGTTACTGTAAGGAGCACAAGCTTGGGCCGGGTGAGGTGGCACATGCCTGTAATCCCAGCACTAGGGAGGCTGAGGCAGGGGGATTGTTGTGAGTTCGAGACCAGCCTGAGCTACAAAGTGAGCTTAAGGCCAGCCTGAATTGCATAGTGAGACCCTGTCTCAAAAAGACCAAAAAAAAAAAAAAAAAAAAAAAAAAAGAGCACAAGCTCTGTCAGTAAACTGCCTATCTGAAGCTCAGCATTCTTTTCTGCAAAATAAGTGTCACTTATAAATCCAACAGTGCTTTTACGAGATTTAAACTGGGGGAAATTAATTTTCCACATGTAAAACACAGTATGAATAATAATTCTTTAATTTCTAATAGAATGTAGCTATTCAAAATATAATTTTATGGGTCAGGTAACAGCTACTTAAACATTTGGGTCTTATAATAACTTGATGTTAGGTATCTCTCAGTCTTTATAACAATGCCCAATAGCAAGCCAAGAGAAATTTTTGAATATAAAAAGAGATGGTAGTATGGTCAAAACTCAAGGAATTTTAGCCTTAAGTATGGCTTGGGTCCTGGCAGCACTTTTGTCTAATACTTAAATCAAGCACTTTGGTCTGGTAAGTCATAAGATCTAAGTGGTAGGGCAAATGACATTATAACCAGGACCTGTTTAGTGCAGTCTTTTCTTGATCCAATCATCACTAATATGCTGTGTACTAAATGCTTTAGTAATTACCTAAGAACTAGGTCAAAATATCATGCCCAAATGTGACATGAATTGGCTTCAAATTCCAAAGAGACACTAATACACTGTTTTATTTTCCTTGTGGCATGTAGTACAAATTATAGTTAACTTGTCTCAGTTTTGAGCGTACATTCTGATACTCTCTAGAATTTCAGGCCTTTAGAACGTTTTGTGATGTGGCTGGTTCTCATGTTTTCACAAGATCCTCCTCTGACTCTGGGACACATATATTTAAGATATTTAGTAAGCTACTTTTATTTTCTGCTAAAAATATCCAGTTAGCATAAAAAGCATCTTTGCAATCCTATGCCTGCCATATAAATGCAAAGCAAGTGTAATTTTTCTCATACATAATTTTTCTTTATGAGACAGGCTTTCACTATGCAGTTCAGACTGGCCTTAAATGTACTTTGTAGCCTAGGCTGGCCTTGAACTTGCAAGTTCTGCTTCAGTGTCCCATATGATGGAATAAAAGCATGCATCACCAGGGCTGGTCATGTGAAAAGCAATTTTCTGGGCAAGTAACTGCATGCCAATTACCTTGGTTTTTTTTCCCCTCTGTATTTAGGACAGGGTTTACAGGATCTCAGTATATCTATTGGATTCATAGTGTTCTCCTGTTTTCGGCCTCCTAAGGGCTGGGATTATAGGCAAGCATAATCACACCCAGTCTCAATGGTCTGAGCATGCTCCATGGGTGGGACAAGCATGGCTCACTGGGGAATCAAATCTCAGCTGTTCATCCTGGCTGCTGTACTCTGCCTAAGTAGGTACCTTAGTCTGCTGAGCTATCAGTCCTGCCTTTTACCCTGGTTTTATATTGATTTATTCCAATAGTTATAAAGTTAAGGTGGAAAATTCCTTTGCAGTACTCTCAGGTAGGGATCTGTTTGGTTCTACATGGGAAGAAATGGCAGCAGCAATGAGAAAAAATAGACAAGACAAGCCGGGCGTGGTGGCGCATGCCTGTAATCCCAGCACTTGGGAGGCTGAGGCAGGAGGATTGTTGTGAGTTCGAGACCAGCCTGAGCTACAAAGTGAGCTTAAGGCCAGCCTGAACTGCATAGTGAGACCCTGTCTCAAAAAAGACAAAAAAAAAAAAAAAAAAAAAATAGACAAGACAAAGGCTGGGCTAGGTGGTCCCTAGTCTGCCTGATAGGCAAGACCAACTCCACTGCACAACAATAGTCCTTTATTTATACTTTTGCAAAGTTAGGAACACATAACACAAGGTTACCTAGCGACTAATAGCTCACCTTAATCAGACAGGATGTTTCATCTTGGGACAGAGGCAGCTTGTTTGCTTTAGGCACTGAGGCCTAGTCCCACCTACACACATTTAATCAATTTACTAGCTCCTAGGGCTCTCAACACTCAGTACATAAAAGTGATTTTAAAAAAGTCCTTTCTTAAAGGAAAATCAGCAACTGAAGCCTTAAAAATAAAACTTACAAATTATAACTCTAGGAACGTTATCTGAAGTAGCTAGGAAGTACATATCAAAATAAAAACTACAGTTCTAAATGTCTACAAGGTTAAATCTCCCTAGAGGTTGCCTTCACATATTATCTGAAATGTTCTATGCCTATTGTCATTGGGCTATTTTTCCTATTGATACTAAAGTGACTAACTTCATTGGATCCTCAAGATTTTCTCCAGCTTATCATATGCCTTCCCACACACACCTGCTTCAATCTTTCTTAAGGGTAAGCATATGATAATCAATGTATACAACTGGGTGAGTTTGGATGTATGCAAGCACTCACGTTATCACAAGAATCCAGGCAATAACCACATCTATCACTTTCAAGTTTCTGAGTCTCTTTATATTTGTCTCTTATTGTAGTAACAATTTATGTTGAGACCTCAACTTGAAAAAAAAAAGCAACTTAAGTATACAATACAATAAGTTATTATTGTCGGGCGTGATGCAGCATGCCTGTAATCTCAGCATTCGGGAGGCTGAGGCAGGCGGATTGTTATGAGTTCAAGACCAGCCTGAGCTACAAAGTGAGCTTAAGGCCAGCCTGAACTGCATAGTGAGACCCTGTCTCAAAAAGACCAAAAAGAAAAAAAAAGTTATTGTTAACTATAGGCACTACTATGTTCTGCAGATCTTTGGAATTTTGTCTCATGCAACTGTAACTTTACACCCACTGAACATTTTCCCCCATGATCTTTTCACCTTCTAGTAACTGTCATTCTGTTTCCTACTTCTGTACCTTTTAGTCTTTCATTTTAGATGCCTTATGTAAGAGGGACCATGTATTGCTTGTCCCACTGTGACTAAATTATTTTACTTTTTATAAATATTTCCTGGAGGTTAATTTCAGAAGTATGTAAGAAATTCCTGCAATTCATCAGCAGCAATAGTAACCACCACAACCACCTCATTAAAGTGTGAGCAAAGAATTTAAACAGGCATGTCTCCTAAGAAATGTCAGTGTCAATAAGTATGTAAAGATAGCTGACATCACTAAAGATCAGAGAAATACAAAATGAAATATAACCTAATGGCTGTTAGAATGGCTATTTTCATGTGTATTATTTATTTATTTATGTTTTGTTTGTTTATTGGCAGAGCCAGGGATTGAACTCAGATCCCTGTGCTTGCCAGGCAAGCACTTATTCTACTGAGCCATCTCCTGGGCCCTCTGTCTTTTATTCTGGATATGGAATTTTACATTTCCATTAAGGTTTCTTTGCTTTGCTTTATGCTTAGAAGGTCAATCCTCTTTGGGAAAAATAAATCCAGTAATCCCTTTCTTAAATTTCAAGTAAATCTATATACTACTATTTATAATTACCACTTTACATCCTCAAATCACATTCAAGAAAAATGCAGAGCCTCACTAAAATAGGAAAAGGCCTCTATCATTTTGTTAAATACTGATCAGACAACATACAATCAATTATTCCAGTTAAGACACAGCAGTTTGCTATACAAAGTAATTCTATCTTATCAGTAAAGAATCATAAATTGTGGAAACCCACCATAATGTGTGAATGTGAAAGGAAAGGAAAGGAAAGGAAAGGAAAGGAAAGGAAAGGAAAGGAAAGGAAAGGAAAGGAAAGGAAAGCAAAGCAAAGGAAAGCAAAGGAAAGGAAAGGAAAGCAAAGCAAAGCAAAGGAAAGGAAAGCAAAGGAAAGGAAAGCAAAGGAAAGGAAAGCAAAGGAAAGGAAAGCAAAGGAAAGGATTCATGAATGGAACTGGAAGTTCTGGAGACATAGCTCTGTGGAAGTCTTTAATACATGCAAGGTTCTAGGTATATCTGTATGTTCTACTTCCATAATTTGTTTCTGACTTTTGATGTACCTAGAATTTAAACAGTCTCCCATCTCCCATAGGTTAAAAAAAATTGTACTGGCACTAATACTATCTTCCCAAAAATATATATTGCTGCTAATGTAATTTCTTAAGAAAGTTCTTGGGGGCTGGGGAGATGGCTCAATGGAATAAGCACTTTCCTGGCAAGTGCAAGGGCCTGAGTTCAATCCCCAGTTCTGCAAAAAAAAAAAAAAAAAAGTTATTGTGTATATTTGGATCTTTTCTCCTAATTTTCAAATCTCTTATGCACAAACTGATGGTACTCTCTGTTTTTAAACTACTTTCTGAAGCCAAGTTTTCTTTTGCTCTTTAGTTTCTGAAGATATCCTAACACATATGGTTGTCAAAAGTTCTGCATGCCAAAACACATAAAAATCAGTTAAAAGCAAATAAAAATATCTGTAACACATATGAAAATGAATATACTTGATATATATGGCATTTGGTAATAAAAAAATCCGAGAATCCAATGCCAGATACAAAATGAAGGCATAGGAGGAAAACCAATGTAAGGCCAATACACTTGTTTTTGTTTCCGTCTTTTTTTGGGGGGACAGGGCCTCACTATGTAGTTCAGGCTGGCCTTAAATTCACTTTGTAGCTCAGGCTGGTCTCAAACTCACAACAATCCTCCTGCCTCAGCCTCCTGAGTGCTGGGATTACAGGCATGCGCCACCAAGCCCGGTGAGGCCAATACACTTGAAAAACATATTGAAGCATTAAAGCAATGAAAATTAAATAGTCAAATACTTTTATCCCCATTTAATAGATTTAGAAAAATTAAAAGACAGTCCAAAATGCTGGCAAGATTATGGGAAGAAAGTGCTTCTCATGTTCATTAATATAATACTGAGTGAAAAGGTCACAATAACTGTATGGACACAGGCAGTAATCTTTTTAGGACCAGAAAAATCCCACACAAATGTTATTAATTATTAATGGTTATCCCACAGGGATATTTGTCAGGTAGTTAGCTTATAAATTAAAAAGTGACCTACATTTAGAAAATGAACTAAGCTAGGTGTGGTGGTACATACCTACAATCCTGTCACCCCAGGAAGCTGAGGCAGTAGGATCAAATGTTTGAAAGCAGCCTGGACAACTTAGCAAGACTCTATCTCAAAAATAAACAAGGGCTGGGTAGGTAGATCAGTGCCAAGACACTGGATTCATTCTTCAGTACCACAAGTGGGAGGAAGGGAGGAAGGAAGAAAAGGGATGACTAATTTACTACATGTAAAAATAATATGCTAAACAATTGTCTCATATCAAGGAGGGAAGAATTATCAACTCCATTTTTTTAGCTGCGAAAAGTTAATAAATTTACAGAAAGAAACAAAAGTCTAGTCACATTCAAACCCACCCGGATCTAATTCCAAAGTTTGTGTTCTTTGGACTATGGCATGTGGCCATAGCCTATTAGACTGTTTTACTGCAGTACTTCCCTAACCTCACAATGTAGTTCAAAAGTCTGCTGATGGAATACTTGACTAAAGCTGAAAAATATATAAGGACACAAAATTACTAAGGAAAGTCTCACCATTCATTTTCTAAAGAAAGTGGAAAAAATCCAATACCTACAGTAAAACTTGAACCCGCTTCTTTTTTCCATTTTTATACACATTTTTATACTAGCATCCTTAAGGGTCTAGTTCAGATACTGACAGCTTCTCATTGGTCACTTACACACTCATTTTCATTCAAGAGAAGTTGAAAAGGAAATTTGCTTCAAGATAAATTTTCATTTTCTTTTTGTAGTGTGGGTACTGAATCTAGGACCTCATGGACACTAGATACTTCTATTCTCCTAGCACCCCAAACTATATTTATTACATTGTACATATGAGTGATGATAAATTTAGAGTATCAGTATTGGTGAGCTTATTTTAAAATTTAAAAAAAGGCAAAGCAAATTTCTTCTGAGTACTTACAGCTTCAGTAGGTGTCTTTTTCAGTTTGGTTCTGTCTACTTTCATGTTTTCAATTTTCTGCTTTATGATCTGAAAAGAAAATCCCCAAAAAAGTGAGCAGTATAAGGTGTAATTTTGAGCTTTACAAGCTTGGACACAGACAAAGCAAAATATTTAAAGTAATAACATTGGAGTCATGACGCTATGTCAACACATGGGTATAACTATGAGGTAAGAATCTCTTCAGATGAAACTTGCCTACATCCCTTTGTTACACAAGCCTAATTCCCCTTCACCATTTTTCTAATAAAGTCTCTTATGAACAAAGGCAACACAAAATGATGTACAAAACGCCCATTAGCAATGTTCTAAGAGTGAAACATAATCACTTTATTAAGTATAATCTTTACTAAGTACAATCACTTTACTACATCATTTGGAAGTCTCAAAAGCAAGGCAAAAGGTCATTTGGACCCACAGTATAATCTTTTAAGTGGTCACTGGTGGCATAAATACTGGCTCAATATTCTGCCACCCACAATATACTTGCTATGCAGTAATCACCATCAATATGCTTCTTTAAGACTAAAAGTAAACACACCCAATACAAATTTCAGGTAGATTCTAGACTAGACCTACTCCAATATGCTCAGTACTATGTAAATATCATGTATGGCCTGGAGCCTTTCAATCAATGGCCATTTAGGAAGGGTTGGTGAAAAAAAATCCAGAACAGGTTCTACAACATTTTATTTTGCTTTTAATTGACAACATAATAATAAATGGGGCACAATATATTTTGATGCATGAATGCAACCATCGCTTTCTACTTTTGGCTTAAAAAGTAGAAATTTGTTCTCTTGTAGTTTTTGTAAATTTATTAAAGTTTAAGTTTTAATTGCCAAAAATTATATATATGTAGCACATGCCTAAAATATGTATACATATAGAATGACAGAACTGACCTAATTAATATATGTATTGCCTCACAGACATTTTTGTGCCAAGAACACTTAAGAGCTACACATGAACATACTGTAAATACATCTCTTGAATTTGTTCCTATTTAACTGAAACTTCATGCCCTTTGATCAACATTTCCCTATTCCTCACCCCCAGCAAATATTATATTCTACTACCTCTCACTACCCAATTTGAAAATGCTATGCAGTACACACTACAGAATCCAGAAATGTATCCATAAAAATATGCTCAATTGGTTTTCTTTGCAGGTGAAAAATCAACTCAGTTTCATCAACAGTTCCTGGAACAAGATATTTTGTAGACAAAAAGATTAACTTTGACTTAACAAGTTCAACATCTTATATAAAAATAAAGTTAAAAAGCTGCAACAAGTTAAATATAAAACCATAAAACTTACTAGGAGAGAATATTTGCAAATCACACATAGTACATAGAAAATACATAAAGAACTCTACATTCAATGCTTTAAAATTAACTTAGGACTGGGGAGATAACTCGGTGATGTAAGTGCCTGCCTAGCAAGCACAAAAACCCAGGATTCATCTCTAGTGGTGCATGCCATGCCAGCCCAACCAGGTATGGTGGCACACGCTTCTAATCCTCATGCTGGGGAGCCTGAGATAGGAGGATCACGGAGTCCTCTTTGTAGCAAAGCTCTGTACCAAATAAATCTTTTTTGAAATGACAAAATAAAAGTTACCCTAGTAAACTCAGAACTGAAAGGAACTTCCTCAAGCAAGTAAGTATCTACAAAAAGCTTCCAACAATTATGGCACATACTGGTAAGAAACTAGCAGCTTTCCCCTATAATTACAAACAAGGAAAGGATAATGATTTTTATTACTACTTCTTAAAACTGCATTGGAAATACTAGCTAACAAATAAAAGAAAAAGAAGGCATATGTATCAGAAAAGAAAAATACAAACTGTCATGCTAAGGAGATAGCTCAGTGGAATAAGTGCTTGTCTGGCAAGTGCAAGGTCCTAAATTCAATCCCTGGTATCATCACCACAAAAAGTTGCCTTATCACTGATACCACCATTTTTGGAGAAAATCTGGGGACAAAAAAATTGAGGAACCGGTAGATTATAGCAATGTTGTAGTATATAAGGTTAATAATATACCAAAGTCAACTGTATTCCTATATACCAGCAATAAGTAGAATTTGAAATGAAAAAGCAGTACTACTTTCATTAGCATCCAAAAATAGGTAATCAGGCATAAACCTACCAAAATACATACAAGATCTCTAAGAAAATCACACACACACACACACACACACGAATGCACACATGCACGCACACACAGATGAAAGAAACCAAATAATAAAATAGAGGGAACACTATTCCATGTTCATGGATCAAAGAACTGGTTTTGTCAAGCAGTCCATACTTCCCACCTGGATCTACACATTGAATTCAATGACCTTACCTAATACAAAAGTTACATTTTTTGTTATATAGGTCTTGCTTTAACTCAGTCTTAACCATCCAGCAGAAAAGTATAAAAATGGAAGTATATAAAGTCATATTAATATAATGAGCTGTGAATGGCTCAAGTCAACAACTTCTGTGGATAACCCACTTCTATTGTGGAATGCTGATCTGTGCTGGACTGTTTCATTAAAAAAGTATATTATATATACACAAAATTAGCCATCCATATTTTGAAAATCTGTAACATATGTATCGTTGTAATGTTACCCTGTTTCATTTTTTTTCTCTTTGTTTTTGCTTCTATTTTTCACTCTTCAAGTTAAAATACAAATAAATAATATTTTTTTTTAAAAAGAGCCCAACATGTTCAACTTAGCCAGATCCTTTCTCACAAAAAAAGCTAGGGATAGAGCTCAGTGTGAAGGCTCTAGGTTTAATCTCCAGTACTACAAAAAAAAATAAAGTCTATTAAAATGAATAATCAACTTTCCAAAATAAAACCATCAAGTAACTTATGAATTGAAATAGACAAATCATAACTATTTTACTGGCATAAAAATGTAGATGAAATCACCAGTAAATCTTCACAAAATAAGCACCTGGATATAACTAAGGCTGTTTTGACTAAGGATGCTGTAACTACTCTGAAGTCTGAAACAACAGGAAAGACTAGAAAATTTAGAAAAGTAAAATAATTGTCTGGAAGGGTATCCAAAAACACAGCTCACAGAACAGAAGGCTAGAGGATCCACATTCAAAAAAGTAAACAGAACTAAGCTGACTAGACTAGAACTATATAGCCAAGGACCTCTTACAAAAGCAGCTTAGTTAGGGGTGTTTCCTGTACCAATAGCAGACTTTGGATGCCTAGAAGCTATTGCCAATGAGAGAATGATTTGTAAGTATCTCAGGTTATTTGCATCACTGGCTATCTATATTCTTAACTCTCAAGTGTAAGAATCTGATACACTCAAACAAAACACCAAAAAACTACTGCCATCACCACCATTACCATTACTAAACCACCACCAAACAAATACACATGCACACACCCAAAAGTACAATGCTAATTAGGTCTATAGTTCCACTGCAAGAATTATAGTTTTAAAACAAAGTATAGTCCTTTAAACATCAATTTAAGATATTCAGAAGCTATTGAGCTTCCAGTTATATTTCTAAACTGGGCTCACAATGAGTACCAGTGTTGCAGGAAAAATTTTGAGTGACCACTACAATCCCAACAATTCTAAGCTAGGTTTCTTCCAATTGCATCTTGTACATTTGGGAAATGTTACAAACAGTTTCCCTTCCTCTACAACAGTCATGTGTCTGACATTAATAGCTCCAAGAAATCTTAGTAAAGGAATCCTATTATGCCCCAAACATGTTTTCAAGTGATACCTACTGAAAATCTGATTCAAAAGGTCCAAAGAATACACTTTAAGACATGCTGCCCAGGGGGCATTATATAATTCTTTTCACACAGTCCTAAGTTTTGTCATTATTTTCACATAGAAAACATTTAGGAAAAAAAAAGTACCATTCCTGGTTAAGTGACTGTTGGCACCAAGACAATGTAAGTTCTTGAAGAACGGAATATAAACGTGATGGAATCTTTTACTTAGATCTGATCCAAAGGATTATTCAGAGAAGCTGAACGTAAGGTGAGAAACTAAGATACTGTCAATCTCAAACAGGAATTAAACAAGTTCCACCTAACTTTTACGAGTTAAGTTAAACAGATGAAATCGCTATTACTGTACACAAAAAGTGTAGTCTGAAATAATTTTTGGAAATGACTCACTGCCCTTGTTGGACCCCATCAGAACCTGAGCACCAAGCGATTTCTAGGCTTCATGCCTATTTCTTAAATTCAGGTTAGAACAGCAGTGGTGCACGCCACCTTGTGGCGGGAGGCTTGGGCCTGGAGCCCCAGCCCCCCTTGGCCTCCATAGCACCAGCTGCCCACTTGCCCACTAGCGGCAGCAACATGGTGGCAGGTGGGGAGTAGAGCCCCTGGGGCCTGCAGATGAAGAAATTAGCATACAGATAAACTGACTTGTCAGAGCCAAGTATTACTGGATCAAAGAATAAGGCCAAAAGGTCTTAATTTCTTTCACCAGTTTTTTAGCTCATTTACTGTGCACTTTAGGGCAATAAACTGGAATGATGTTAAGAAATACAAATACGATCCCTTATCAGAGTATGCACGTCATTAACAAGAATCTAGTGCTTTTTTTCATGGCCCAAAGGGGTCCTGTGTTGCTTCACTACTGAAGAAGCTTCAAGAAATGCTGGCTTGCTATAGTGTTCTAGCTTGTCTCTGGAACCTTCCCTGCTCCATCACAGGGTCACCTCTAGGTCATTTCACTTGAGACAAATACCTAAAAGAAACATGTTCAGTCCCAGAACTGTCCATTGCTTCAAGCAGTCCTATACACCTCCAAGCAAAGACATCAGCATGAAATTGGAAGCAAAAGACACCATATCCATATGTATTACCACAGTAGTTGGGCTGACATGTCCCACCTCTGCCTGCACCTTAATGGCACTAACAAGAATGACTTCTCGCAGCTGGCTCACTCAGCTGAAATCCAGGCTTTTGGGAGCTGTGGGAAGAATATGGGCATGCTGCAGCCCCCTTTGCAGTCTTTCCATGCAGCTCAGACTCAGTGATCTTCCTGTCTCAGTCACCCGAGCAATGGGATTGTGTGTGTGCACCACAACACTGTTTCAGTGGCTGGCATGGGACACCCAAGGTTCCAGGGTTGGGACAGAATGCAGTACCAGGGACTGAACCCCACTCCTTGTGCTTGCCAGGCACACACTTAGACCACCAAGCTACCTCCGCAGCCCACCATTTTTAAGTGTCTTTTTTATGTATTTGTACAGGGTCTCACTACACAGCCTAGGCTCATTGTGATCCTATTTTCAGCTTCCCCAGTGCTGGGATTACAGGTGTGCACCACCACGCCAGGACTCCAGCTCAGCATGCCCAAGGAGAGGGGGCACCAGCATAGAATGCAGTACCGGGGAATTAAACCCTGGTCCCTGAGCTTGCCTAAGCAGGCACTTAGTCTGCCATTTCCCCAACTCTTATTTATTTATTTATTTATTTATTTAGCAGAACTGGGGATTGAACTCAGGCCCTTGCACTTGCCAGGGAAGCACTTATTCCACTGACCCATCTCCCCAGGCCCTCTTTTACTGGTTTACCATTTCATTTTCTACAAATACAGACAGTAAAGTATTGAGAATTTGCCTTTTATATGTGTATAGACATATTTGCCTATAATGCTTATGTAAAAGGTGGTATACTTTTAAGAAAGACAAGCCACTTTAAGGAAATGAATTATGAATAACCACCCATAACTACTACCATTATATACTTTGATTTAATCAAGCATTTATTGTTTCCACTTTCTCATTCGCCCACCCTTTACTTACCTATGAAGCCTGAATCATGATTTTGTAGATTTTATATCAAGAACAAGTGTTACAAATAAAATATATCAGGGGAAGTCACTCTTTAAAGGGTGACTGCATTCTGTAGTAAGTTCCAGTTGATAACATTTAGAAATAATGACTTCCACTGACATCAACTGGAAGTTATTCTAAACTGCAGGATTTCAGGTCCCATGCAGAATTAAGGCAGCAGAATCTGAATTTTTTCTTTCTTAATGTATTTGGTACAAGGTCTCACTATGTAGCTCAGACCTGTAGTGATGATCCTCATTTTAGTCTCTCCAGTGCTGGGATTACAGGTGTGTGCTGCCAACTCCAGGTCTCGGTGGCCAGCTCAGGTTGCCCATGGCTGGTGCATCATGTGGTGCCAGGGATCAAACCCTAGTCCCTGAACTTGCCTAAGCAGGTGTTCAGTCTGCTGAGCTATCTCACCATTCCCTAAATGTGAATTTTAAAGAGCCTTAGACAGTATGTTTTTTAGCTTGAGAAGCACTAGATACAAGCTTCGAAAATCAGTAAACCTAGGTTGGTCACTACTGTATCACTGAATAACAATGGACAAACTTATTTGCTAGTCTTTAGAGAATGTGTTGGATGAAAGTGGGTTTCTTTTGAAATAGGAATATTTCAATTGTCATGGCAGGATTTGGGCAGCATTTTCAATTAGCAATTATCATGCCTGGGATAAACCTCGGTGGCTACGATATTGCCACTGTGCATATAGCAGCTTTCTCTTAGTTCAATGACAAGAAAGGTTTGAACAAAGTGTTTATACAAGATATAATGTCTACTATGAAGACAATATGCAATGTATTATTGTAACTGTCCTACTGTTTTGAAACTCATTACTACTTCTCAATAAAATATAAAAAACAGGAATAAGCTCACAATTCCAAACCCACTTTCATCTAACACATTCTCTAAAGACTAGCAAAAGATTTAGTTACTTTCCTAACTAAAACCTTTCAAAGGTTCCCCTACAACTCTAGAATATACAAACCTTAAACATGATCCACAGGGCCCTGGTGTGACTTGGCCTCTCAAACTCTCTCCAGTTTCTTTTTTCTATATAACATTAGTCTTTCAATTTAGTTCTGAAAACTCAAGAGTTCTTTCTAGCCTCCAGTCCACTGCAAGAGCTATTCCCACTACACACTGTTCTGATCGCCTTAAGTTTTTCTACAGCTATTTTCATTTCAGGAACTGACATTTAAACTAAAACTCAGAGAGGCTTCCCAGACAACTGACCTAACATTGGTCCTACCATTACTTTTCCATTAGATTTCTCTGCCTATTTCTTAAGGAATCAAAATACCTAAGCAAGCTGAGGGTAGAGAGCTGGCTTCTCATTCTTTCACCTTAACACAATGAACATTTACATGATTTTGAGTAACACAAACAGTATCAAGTATTAGAAAAATCATTTCCCTATGTGTCATAAGAAGCATAACTATGAACACTTGTTTAATTTTCTACAATGTTATGTTTTATCATGATAACTAAGCAAATATTTGTAGAATGGAGTTCAGAGGTATTTACTGAGAATAAAATCTGTTACCATAAAGACAATACACAAAGCCATGGGTCTGAAGATGACTGATACAGAAGGAAGAAAGGATGTCCATAACTGGGTTCTTAAAATTTGTTTTAGCATTTAAAGGTGAGATCAAGGAGAAAACCAAGCAATAGAGAGGTTCATGAGGTAAGAACAAAAAGTTAATCATGGTATCATGAAAGACAACAGATGGCAAACATGATTACTTAATGTCAAAATAAAGTTACATTCACAGAAAAATGTCCATTGGAATTTAACAAGTGGACCATGAGAAAGCTCAGCGGACTAAGGCCTGCTTAGGCAAGTCCAGGGACTAGGGTTTGAGCCTCCGCAAATTCTCCAGCCCCACTCCTGGGCACACTGAGCTGGTCACTGAGTACAGGTATGGTTTAATCCCAGTGCTGGAAAGGCTGAAAACAAGAGGCTCACTACAAGTCTGAGCTCCATAGTGAGACCCTGTACCAAACACATTAAAAAAAGAGAGTGATGTATGAACCTAATAAGCATCAACTTCTGCAGTCTGGCAAGAATGGAAACCAGTCTAGATGGAGTCAGTGGACCAAAAGGAATTGAGGCAGGATACCACACACAGTAAACTCTTAAGGATAGCTGCACCGGTTCACTGAAAGATTAAGGGCAATACACACACTTGTGAATCCACCTATATGTATGCAAATTTCCTCATAAAGGAGCTAACTCAGAGTCCCTAAGCAAGTTGAGGGTAGAGAGCTAGCTTCTCATTATTTCACCTTAACATCATGAATATTTATATGATTTTGAGTAACACAAACAGCATTCAGTATTAGAACAATCTTTTCCCTAATATTTTAACTCTTTAACTGGGTAAAATTTTCCTTCATGCTTCCATGGCCCCTTGTACATCTATCACTTCCTTGACTAAAATAAGAAAATGTCTGCAATGGGGTGAAGAAGTTGGTAACACCTGAGTAGAAAGATATTTTCATTACTTATTTCTAAATAGTGAACAAGACATAGTCATATTTATACTTCATGCTTTTCAATACTTCTAAATTTTTTATAATGTCATACAACCATTTATAATCAGAATTTTTTCTTTTGCATAATTGTTCTTAAGGAAAGTGGGCCCCAAGCCAAAGGATACATACACAGTTAAAAACAGTATTATGTAAACAAAGTCTTGGATCAGCTGCCTGCTCATCCAACTTTTTCCCCAGTACTGTATTAAATCACAGTATGCTTAAATCACAGGCATTTCTCACTTTTTATTGATTTTATTAATAGTTAGGTAAAAAAGATATTGCACATCTGTATGGCAGTAGAGCTGAATCAAAATCAGCCTAAAATCCAACTGAACTTCTGGGAAAGTATGACAGGCTTTAAACAACAACATAGAACAAAGAATTCCCAACATCTCACAAAGCAAAGCATTTCACTGTTTTTTTTTTTGTTTTTTTTTTTGTTTTTTTTTTTTTGTTTTTTTGTCTTTTTGAGACAGGGTCTCACTATGCAGTTCAGGCTGGTCTTAAGCTCACTTTGTAGCTCAGGCTGGTCTCGAACTCACAATCCTCCTGCCTCAGCCTCCCAAGTGCTGGGATTACAGGCATGCACCACCATTTCACTGTTTTTGCCTTGCACTGATTCTCTTTGCCTTTTGCACTCTCTGAAAGTAAATCCCAATGGGAGCCTCCCTGACCACTCACCATGTTAAGGAAAGAGTAAGTTAAATCTTTAAATCAATTTATTTCATTACAGAAGCACAAACATCACCAATGAACTGATTTGTTAAAGGGGATCCCCCCATATGAGTTTGAAGCCTTTCTCTTTGGTCATATCTAATTATCTACACTAATATTCAATAAAAAATATTTCAAAAACTGTTTATGATCATGGCAGCCAAAATTTATTCTATGCCTATAATGTTCTATACCTAATCCTTCTAACAATGTGGTGATGAATATACCAATTTATAAGGCCAAAGAGAGTTGGTATACCTAGTAAGTAGTAGAATCTGCATATAAATGCCAATTTGTTCCACAACTCTACAGAGAATGTCTACCTACACAGTCCACCGTACCACTCCCTCTCCTACAAACACCAATTGCCCTATATACAACAGAGGAATGATGACCTAGATTTTTGAGGGAACTGAAAATTAGATGTAACCAGAAAACAACACTAGAATGACATTTACTGATGGAACACAAATTTAGAAATTATCTAGAGAAATACTTTGATAGTCTCTCATTCACGGTCTGAACATACTACACCTCTGAGTTCTTCTCTATACTGCAAAGAAAATGTGGGAAAAGATACCAAGAAAGGGGAATTGGAAATATTGCAGTTGGATGTGAGAATGGTAACTGTGACTACACTGTTGGCACATCTTCTAGTCTTCATTTTTGGGAAAGTACAAATCGAGGAGTTATCCTTCTGGACATTTATAACGTATTATTTAGAAATGAGCATCAGAAGAGCTAGGCATTAGAACCAAGTTGATCAAAGTAAGCAGATTATCAGTTTTGCCAGTACAGAAGAAATAGCAAAACACCAGAAGCCCCTCTTAGCATTCTCAACAAAAAGCAGCAATACCTAAGTGTAAGACATGCAAATAAAGAGAACAGGAGAATCCTGGTCAATGCAATTTGAAACTGGTGCTCTGGAACAATTCCAATCTACATCTTTTAAGAACTATCTGTCTCTGTGGCCAGGGTGATGGCTCAATAGAATAAGGGCTTCCCTGGCAAGTGCAAGGGCCTGCATTCAATCTCTGGTTCCGGGGGGGGGAGAAACCTGTCTGTTTCAAATACCCTTTCTCACTTGTAGCAAGACTTGGTGCAAACCATCAGTGTTCAAGAAGTTCAGAAAAACAACACCATCTGAAAAAAAAAACAAAACAATTTACTCAAAAATTAAGTATTTCACCTCCTAACATTCTGAAAACTAAAAATGCCTATGTATACAAATACTGTTATAATTTAGATCTGAGTTTGGGACTGTTTTACAAAATTTTGTCAAGCTGCATAAAGGGATTTGGCTATACATGCCATCCTTAAAAGTTACAATTTATTAATTATGCTTTGCCATTTTGTAACCAACTCAGAAGTTTGCTCAAAAACAAGGAAACAAAGTATAAAGAAGAGCCATGTGCTGATAATTGCTGGAGCTGAGTTAAAAGTACACAGGAGTTCATTATACCATTCTCCCCCTCCATATATATATATATTTAAAATGCTCATATAGTACAGATATGTACTTTTAATTAAAGACTTGGATGAAACTAGAAGCTGTACTCACAAGTGAAATCATTCAGACCCACATGTGTAAACATACTGTCTCCCAAATGTAAGAACCTGAAAGACTAAATAGGATCTGAAAGGTACACTACTCAAAAGGAATGAACAATTGGGATGAGAGAAAGGAGAAAAAAGATGAAGAGAGGGTGGGGAAAAACATGTACATACACAGCACAGCTAGGATGACTGTGTTACTAATTTATATTGGTTTTTTAAACAGAGCAGTTAATACTTAAAAATTTTATTTTGACCAATTTTACATGCTTATTCCTGGTAATATAATCAACTACTTTGAAGAAAACAATGTGTAATATAATTATTGTTGAATTCTTAGCATCTAGTTTTTGAAATTCTGTATCATTTGTTTTATTCTCTTTAAAATAATAAATACTGTCCTACTACACTCCATTTCATCTTCAACAGCACTGCCACAGCAATTTTCCTAATACTCAAACTTTACCTACATCAAGTACAAGCTACTTGGATACTCAAAACCACCATCTGAGACACTTTGGAACTGGTTCCTACTTACCTCTTATCAGTAGCAAGACATCACATGCTATTCCCTTTAGCTCCCCTCAAGCTTTAGGCCATGCCTGACTTTTTCCAGTTTCCCCAACACTCAAAACTTTTGATAACTTCACTCCTTCCTAAATTGGCTGTTCTCTGCCTAATACTTAAAGCTCAAATTACATATCATCTCCTTTCCGCCCCCCCCCTTTTAACCTAATAGTTTATTAGTATATATGCCATACAAATTATTGATCACACTCATCACAGGGAAGTTGTACCTATATGAAATATCTTTTCATTCTTTTTCCCCATTCCTCTGTCCTCCCTTCAATGCATCCCCTCCTCATTTCAAAAGCTTTATTTCCAGTTTTTCCTTCCTTTTTACTTCTTTCCCCTTCTCCCTCTCTTTTCTCTTGTTACCCTTCCCATTTGAACATGATCTTCCTACTTTTCAATACCTACCTTCCACTATGCTTATTTACCCTTTGGGTTTCTTATACTAGAGAAACAATGCAATATTTAAACATGTGCATCCAGTGAATTTCACTTACAATTATGATCTTGTGGTGCAACCATTTTCCTACAAATGACTCAAGTTTTTCTTTATGGCAGAGTAGTACTCCATTGTACTTAACTGCATCTTAAAATCCATTCATGTGTTGATGGCCATATGGGCTGTTTCTAAGACTTAGCAATTATAAAATGTGCTGCTATAAACAGGTGTACACATTATCATATTATCACTCTTATGCTCTTTTGGGAAGATGCTGAGGTAGAAAATAGCTGGGTCAAACAGAACCTCTAGTTTGTTTTTGGAGTAAGCTCTATGCTGATGTCCATACTGTTTGTACTAATTTACATTCCCACCGGGAATAAAGAGTTCCTTCCTATCCACAGCCCCATGAACATTTAATTAATTAATTAATTTACTTATTTATTCATAGAACCAGGGATTGAACTCAGACCCTTAGGCTTGTCAGGAAAGTGCTTATTCTACTGAACCATCTCCCTAGCCCTTGTTACTGATTTCTTGAGACAGCAGTTCTTTTTGGAGATGGACTCTCCATGTTATTTTAGTTTGTATTACTCAAATGACCAGTGATGTTGAGCATTTTTTCATATTATTTGCTGTTCTTCATACTTTTTCACAGAAGTGCCTATTATTTTAGATGTCCACTTTTGGACCAGATCTTTAAGGGGGGATCTGACTTTTTTTGAGTTCCTTATATATTCTACATGTTAGTCTTTTGTCTGAGGAATAACTGGTAAAAGATTTTACCCATATTGTGGGTTGTGTTTTCAATCTGCTGGTATGGTCTTTTGCTGTGAGAATGCTTTATTTGATGTGATCCCATTTGTTGATTCTTTTATTTTCTGTGTGACCAAGTGGCTTGTTGACAAAGTCTTTGCCTACACTTACATCTTCAAGAGTTTTACCTATTCTATCTTCCAGAAGTTAAAATGTTTTAATATTTAGATATTTGATCTATTGTGATTTTAGTTTAGAGCTTGGTGAGAGATGTGGGTCTAGTTTCAATTCTTGGCATGTGGAAAGCACCATTTCTTAAGGAGGCTATCTTTCCTCCAATGAAGGGTTTGGCCTCTGGGGCCTTCCTTGCAGCAGGAGAGGGTGGAAGATGTACTCAAGATTGTACCTGAAAGTCTTTACATTGAGCTATATACCCAGGGCCTTTTAAAAATTTAAGACAGCTTCTTAATGTTCAGCACTAAATTATTAAATTGTTTGGCTAGCCTTTAATTCAGGATCCTCCTGCCTAACTGGGATTATTCCTGCCAATGAGGCATTTACAAATTTCCTCTTTCCAGAAAGTAGAATTGACCTCATGCATGTGCTCCCACAGTATCTGGGTTTAAGTTTACTCCACATACCTCTTTACCTAACAGTCTCTCCTCTAGACAGTCTTGTATGAGTGGGACTATGTTGTGTTTCCCTTTGTAGTCTTATCACCCACTAGTACAGTAAGTGTCACTTAACATACTAATAAAGGCTTCAACAATGCTAAAATATCCAAGTTACATTAAATTGTGTGTATCAGAATAATAGGGTAAATACTATGTGGTAGATAGGTATACAGAAAAGTAAGAAATAAGGAAAATGCAGATATGGCTCTATGGGAAAGCCCTTGCTCAGCATACAAGGCTCTATTCCCAGCAAAAAGAACTAGAATTTTAGGATAAACCTGCATAAAGCAGAGTACACATTTAGCAAAACAGTAAGCCCAGCATTAACCCTGAGACACAGCATAGAAAAATATAGACTAGAAAAATATAGGCTAGGAAATATAAGAATAGCATAGCAATTTCAAAATCCTCTTAATGACATACATAAAAATAAGTGTAGAGATATCTTTAGATTTCTTCATCCTGTATCGCAAGAGCACCACAAAATCTCTGAAGTTCTATGGAAAGCTTTGCACATGTAGTACTTTCCTAAGAGGGCCAACAATAGTTTTCACTAGCTTTATAAAGGATTGAAGACTTAAAAAACTTTAAAGAATGCTAAGACATTGTCTCCTTAATCATTATAGTGTTTTTATGTATTTCCTTTTTATTTGTGAAACACTCAAGTATTTTTTTCCTCAAAGCCACCAGACAGGTTACTGTCAAATACGGTAAAAGTACAGGATAATAAAGCAAATTGTAATATTTCTGCATTATTCAGTTTCTATTCACTCATTTCCCTGGGTTTAGAGAGAAACAAGTGGAATCTCTAAAAATGAAAGCTGTAAGAAGAAATACCATATTCTTGGATAAAATCCTCTAGTCCTCAAAAAGGCATAAAATGAATAAATCTTGCAAATAAATGACTGGATTAAGGATATTTTTAAATAAAGCTACATTTTACAAGTTTTCATGTATTCTGACAAGACTCAAAGTAGAAGACAACAGCATAATGGAAAAGCCTGGGAATTAGACCTGGGTTTAAGTTATATTTAGTAGGTTTATGATATCAAATGAGTTATTCTACTTCTCTGAGCTAGTCATGCATAAGATTGTGTCTGGCAGAAAGATACGCTATTATTTATTCCATTTCTCTCAACCCCAGATTAATTAAAGGTCAGTGATTTTATAATAAATATTCTCTAAGTACAGTACATAAACACAGAGCTAATCAAAAGTGAGGTTTCTTTTCGATCTCTCTGCATATACATATCCTTTCTACACTCTATGAAAGACAACATACAGTCTGATTTCCACACTGTTAGCCATAAGTGGAGATATTAATCAAGAAGCGTTTACTTTTGATAACAATCATAGTTCTCTAAAGATTAGATGGTCTACTAAATACAATGTAGGCCATGTAACTAAGATTCTTACTGGATCTCAATTACTTTGAGTTGGTTTAAATGAATCTGGAAGGAACAGGGACAATGATTCAGTCATTTATAGCAATTATCAAAGTGTCAGTAAACTCTTTGGTATAATAAAAATTGTTAACATCAAATTAGTCCACTGATGAGATAGCTGTAACACAAAGACTTTAAAAATCAAGGATACATCTCAACATAAGACAGAAATCTGTTAGTAAACCTAACAGCACCACACAAAGCCTGGCATTTAGTTACTTCAAATGCTTTTAAATAAACTACACAGTGTGAACAATCTGCTGTTTTACAACATTTGTATCCATTTCATGAAAGATACTAATAAGAATGGAAAAATGTTTTTCAACTTTGTGATTTCAGAATAATCTGGGAGCCAAATACAAAAACTACGATCTATTAAAGCACTGTCTATAGTACTTTGCCTGAACAGGAATTAGTTTCAAAAACTAAAGAGACAAATATAACCCAATTTTCTACTTGTCACAATTTCCAAAGCTCTTTAAAAAAAAAAAAAAAAAACCTACACTTTCCCAAATAACTCACTTTCAAAGAGTGTATTTTCTAAAAGATCAAGTTTTCTCAGAATAGAAAATAGGAGCTAACAGATAAATTTTTATTTTTTAAGCATTTCTTTCTTTATTTTTTAAAGAGTTAACTATGCAAGTTTTGGGTTTTTGTTTTGTGGTATGGGATATTGAACTCATGACCTTGCACTTACCTGGCAGGTGTTTATATCTGCTTAACTGTTAGAGTGTACCCTACTATTGTAACATAACAGGCCTAAGTCTAAAAGTAGTGGATAATTCAGGGAGATTTTCTATTATCCTGGTAGAGAAAGGGTTTTCCAAGAAAGCCATGTAACAGAAATCACACAAGAAAACTGTATTTGATTATATAAACACCCCAAATAAAAAGCTGAAAACATGTGTTTGGTGTTTCTAATATACAAAGGAATCTCATGACTCACAACTGAAAACCAAGTAAAAGGTCATGAATTTGCAATTTGCAAGTATAAATACACATTCTCAAGATTAGTTTAAAAATGTCAATTAAAACAGAGATAGTACATCTCACTCACTACACTGGTTTAAATTTTTAAAAATTAAAATTATCCCACTTTAGTACATACAGGTAAAGGACAGGGAGATGTCCTTTCAACATAATCTGTCAGTTTTAAGCTATCTGTCAAAACTATAAATTGATACCATCCTTTGACAGAGCAGCAACTCTACATGATTAAACAGGGAATTGTTTTAACAAACTATTTTGGAGTACAATATAACCATTAAAATGTTTAACATAAAATATACATAGTATGAAAATAGATAGTCACAGTCTAATTGTTAAAAGGTATAAAGTGTTCTATACAAATTAAGAGACTTCTGAGAGTTGGTACAAATGAATGACATTTTGGGAAAGGATTAATTTTTCACTTAAAATTTTTAAGTGAAAAGTGATTTTTTAAAATACAGAAAATGTTACTTTTTACTTACATATTTATTTTTTAGGTATTTAGTACAGGGTCTACAGGGTCTTACCTACACAGATCATCCTGTTTTCAGCTGCCCAAGTACTGGAATCATAGGTGTATGCCATCGCTCCTAGTTTCAGTCACCATCTCAGTGCACACCAGGGGCAGGCCCATCATGGCACACCAGGGATCAAACTCAGTCCCTGAGCCAAGCAAGCATTTTAGTCCACTCAGCTATCTGGCAAGCCCATACTTTTTCAATTTAAAGTGGCTGAAAAGTAGTAATACCTTGAAAAGCATCACTGTGTGTGTGTATGCATGTGTGTATGTGTACGTACACGTGAACTGAGGGTGTAGAGTTGAACCCCACTCAGAAAACACTAATTTGCAACATTTATATGCAAGAAACTCATCCCACCAACTGGTTTGCAGTAACCATATATATGCTTTAAATACAAAGCCAATTCAAATTATCCAATGAAAAAGACCTAAACTCACCTTACATTGCAAAATACTAAACAGTCAAACAGATGCTGAGCTTCCTGTGGACTTTTGCCTTTCTCATATAACTTTCTGGTCATGCTAAGTTTTCTTCACTTTTAGAGTAACTTATTTATAGGAACAGTACCACTTTTTTTGCATTTACACGGGTGACACCTGGTGGCACATTTAGAAAATGAAATCAGTTCTGTATAAAGGAAAAAAAAACAGCATAGTGGGAAAAATATAGCATACCTGGTGGCACATTTAGAAAATGAAATCAGTTCTGTATAAAGGAAAAAAACAGCATAGTGGGAAAAATATAGCATACCTGGGCTTGATGTCCATTTCCATCATTATCCAGCCATGATACCTTGGTTAATTCATCCCTAGAGCAGTGATGGCAAACCTTTTTGAGATAAATGCCCCAACTACAACCTAAATCCACTTATTTATTGCAAAATGCCAACTCTGCAATTAAACCTGAATACTGATATTCTATTTTAATAGAAAAAAAAAAAACCTCAACTCATACACTAATATCTTTTGTTTTAAAAGACAACACACACCATAGGTTTGCTACCACTGTCCTCGAGTGCACTTACATAAACATGGCTACAATGTCACTAGGATATAATCTTGTAAGACCACAATCTTACATGCAACCTACCACTGACTCAAAACTATTATGTGGAACATAGCTAATTTGTTTCTGGGAGGTACAAATCTGAATCCACTTACAAAAGTACTATGCCTTCACTTTAAAAAAAAGTTTAAAGAACTTGATATAAAGGATTATCGTGAAGTAATATCTGTATTTGTCCACACTAGCTTCCTTTTGTGGTACTAGGGATCTAACCCATCAGTCTACAACTAAGTTGCATCCTCAGTCCTGTTTTTTTCATGTATGTTTGGTACAGGGTCTCACTATGCAGCTCCAACCTGTAGTGATCCTCCTGTTTTCAGCCTTCCAAGCACTGGAATTACAGGCATGGGCAACCATACTCAGACTCTTTTGGCTCGACATGCCCCCCGTGGGGGCAGAGATTGATCCTTGGTCCCTGCGCTTGCCAAAGCAGTTGCTTAGTCCATTGAGCTATCTCGCTGGTCCTCTCAGTCCTATTTTTTTTAAAAGTTGGTCTTGCCAAAATAAAGGAAACCCAAGAAGCAGAGATCTAGAGTAAACATAGAGTGAAAAGACTGTGCAAGGCACTCCAGGAGTATAAAGAGTAATTTCACAGCAATGATACCAGATGTGGCCAGGTTTATGCTCTTACGAAATATTAGTATCTCAAGACCTACCCTGTAGTGCTATTAATGGATCAAAATTACTAAACATTCCACAATAGAAAGTATACATATGCTTCTACACTATATAGATGTATAGATATGTATATATGTGCATGTGTGTGTGTGCGCACGTGTGCACATGTGCACACAAGTGTGTTACTACTTTTCTCTCATTGCTCAGGCACTCAAAATGAAGGAAGAAAAGATTTATTTATCTCAACAGTTGGTGGAGTTTAGTCCATCCTCGGCTGGCTCCAAGGCCACATGGGAGAGGGCAGCAGCTCATGGCAGTGGAAAACAGCACAGAACAAAGGGAGGAGCAGCAGCTGTAGCCTCTCTCCCTCCTTTATATTGTACGCAAATTACCCATCCCAGGGCAGGTGTTAACACAACCATAATCCTTCTTAGATCATAAATTAGACAAACTTGCCCCATGATTGCTTGAAGCTTGAGATTAGACACAAACCATAAAATGTATACATAATGATATGGACATGGAACAGAGGTTGATCTTAATCACAAGTAGCACATTTGTTTATATAGAAGTCATTTCTACCAATTGATTTTTTTTTAATTTTAAAGAGGAAAAGATACATAATGGAACCAAGTTTTGAAACAGATGAGCAGTACAGTTATAACAGCTAATACACTGCCAGTAATCAGGATACAAATAGGCACGATATCTTGTCTAAACAATGTTAGCACAAAACATTTTTTCAAGGAACTAAGAGAATCTAGCTGTTTAATTAACTTGTGTATACATATTCTTTTTTTCTTTCCTTTAACCAGTTGAATCTTGTATTAAGTTGATAAAATTGCTATTTTTATATTTTGTTATATAATCATATAAAATTAATGAAAAACATGCAAGTTCTACTGATTCTATATTTAAGTAATTGGACTGGTAAGTGGGGACAAGTTTAAAAATATTTCTAGGCTGAGGGTATAACTCAGTGGTAAGTGTTTGTCTTCCAATACTGGGTTCCACCCCTAGTATTGCTAATTAAATAAAAATTTAAAAATAAAAAGGCCATTTCTATACTGAAATACCTAAAAAAAAACAATTATTTGGAGAACTGAGGTAATTTGTGAACTGGGTATTATATATGAAGAAAAATGAAAAAATTCTCTTGTAAAACATTGTACAATGTTTTACAAGATACGTTCCTATACTGAAGGATTTAAGGAAAACTAAAATACACAAGGATATATAGTCAGCCCACTGTGTCTTTGGGGTTAGTATCCATCAATTCAACCAACTACCAATAAATACTGAAAAAAATTGTAGAGCACTCATACAGCTGTCATTTCTTAAAATCAGAATAACTATTTGCATACACACCATCAAATAAGTAATTTAGAGATGGTTTACAGTATAGAAAAGATATGTAGTTTACATGAAAATATATCATTCAATATAACAAATTTGAGTAACTGAATTTTGGTATCCTGGGTGGTATCCTTGGGTACTAAGTATACATATAAATTGAATAGGATAAAATTCTAACTACTGAAATAGTGCATACAGGTGCTCACTGCACTGTTTCTTAATATTTTTATGTTTTCATAAGTCATATGGGAAGTAACACATGACACTTTAAAACTCCTGTTTTCAAACAGGAGTTTCTACTTTGAAATGAACAAAAAAGCTCTATTCCTTAAGTATTCTTACTAAATCATTTTTTATAAACTTTTCTCAAATTCTTGCATGAGTAATTTATACCATTCTCATAACATAAAACTTCAAACAATATATGATAATAAATTTGGCTGTAAGAAGGGAATTCTTGGATATAAAGAAATATTTTCCCCTTACTGGTATTACCTTCTCTTAAAACACCTGAACAAAAATAACGTTAAAAATTCAAATTATGCCATTCAAATATTGTAGGTGCTTGGATACAGCAAAATAACCCAATAGTGCCCAAGAGTCCAAAATAGTAGTGGGTTATCAGCAGAACTGGCAATGTCAGAAGTTGTTGACTTTAGCCTTTTACAGCCCAGCATATTAATACAGCTTTACTTATTATACCTTGTGTTTATAGTTTTTGGCTGGATGGTTAAGACCAAGTTAAAGCAAGACCTATATAACAAAAGATGTAACTTTTGTATCTGACAAGGTCAGTCAAATCCCAACAGGATTTACCCTGAAACTACGTACAACTGTCTGTAGATCTTTTGTCAGTGTCAGCCATGTGGATGAGTCAGGGCCATTGCTTGACCAATTTGCTGTCAAAGTTAGGAGAATGTTCTCTCTAGGTGACTCTCCTTTATACATCGTCGATCACTTTCTTCTGTGGCACCAATCTCCTTGATCAGAATATTTGGGACACCACTGAGTTACACGATGTTGCTGAACAAGTTCTCTTATGTCCTGAGTCCTCACTGATCTTGAAGGGCTAGGGCCAAAATATTGGGTATTCCTTGTAGCCTTTCTTTTTCTCTAATTTTTTGGTCTGCAACCTTAAGTTGTTAACCACCCAGAAGAGAAGCTGAATGATATTATTACCTTCTAACAGAGGAAATTGAGCTTAATATCACTATCTGAATATCGAACGCCTTAGACATAACATGGAACAGGTATTTTCTAACTCAGTGATATGCTAAATTTTAAATCCCTATAGAATGTGAAAAAAACAATTCCACACTTTTCCTCAGAAAATTAGAAGTCTAACCATATTCAACATTATAGCAGAACAATCCTATGAATTTTTTATCTGTTTTCTTTTATTACTTTTAAAAACTTTTACTTGAGAGAATATATCAATAATTGACAAGACATTAGAAGCAGTACACACTTAGAAGACCAGAATAAAACTTGAGCAAACTGGAATGTTGGGAGGTGGAGTAATGGTGAAGGGGAATTTACTTGTACTGTTTAGACAAGATATCAGGGCTGGGGAGATAGCTCAGTAGAATAAGCGCTTACCTAGTAAGCTGAAGGTCCAGTTGGTTCAATCCTCAGTACCGCAAAAAAGAAAAAAAGCAAGCTATGTCTGCACCTTGTACTTTTGAGTAACTGCTACTAAAACAATATGGAATATATTAATTATTATAACTGTTCTACTAACCTGTTTTGAAACTGTCGCACTGCTGTCTTCCTCATTAAAATTAATACAAAAAATAAAAAAAAATTCAAATTGTGGAGGAAATAGGAATAGAATTTTTGCAGTATTACTTCCTGTACTTTTTAGTATAGTTTTAATCTCATAGAAACAGAAATGTGAACATTACAGAAAAAGGTTCAACTCTCCTTTACCATTACTTCACCTACCAATATACCAGTCTGCTCAAGTTTTATTTAAGTATTTTTTAAAAAATGCTGGGGGATCAAACCCATGGCCTCACAAATGGTGGTATATTACTGAAGCTACATCCTCAAACCCTCTGCTCCACTTAAAAAAGATAAAAAAGTGTCATACATTATGTACCATCTTGCAATTTACACCACTTATGGGCAGTATTATAAGATGTACCCCTTTCCTATACCTCCTGCCATGATTTGATGCACAGTATTTCTTGCCAACCCAATGAATAAGAAAATACTTTTTTATTGCACTGATTCTTAGTTTGGTATGTTTTGTTACTGGGCATTTTCAGTTTCTGATATTCTGGGAAAAACTTGCTCCTAATTTCCTACTAGAGTATCTTTTTTAGGGAAGGGAGTGAGGGGTAGACTGGGAATCAATCCCTAGACCCTGCATATGCTAACACTGAGTTACATCCTCAGTTCTTTTTCTATCCTTTAAGTGCTGTCCTTAATAAAATGTAAACATAATGTTCATGGTGACTGAATACTGTGGAGGGACTATGATCCCACAAATACACATAATTTCCTAATTTTTCTTGAACTGGCTCAGTGAAACACACTAGAAAACAGAGCAAAATGTAATGTAGAAATGTTTTAGAGGGCTGGGGAGATGGCTCAGTGGAATAAGCACTTCCCTGGAAAGTGCAAGGGCCTGAGTTCAATCCCCAGTTCTGCCAAAAGAAAAAAAAACGTTTTAAGGTACTTCACTGCCAGAGTACATTAATACCCTCCAGAGAGCATAAAACATAGTTGAAAGAAATGTACCCAAGCTGGGCATGGTGTGCAGCATTCCAGCACTTGGGAGGTTGAAGCAGGAGGATTACTCCAAGTTTGAGGCCATCCTAGGCTACATAATGTGATCAAGGCCAGCTCACACTACACAGGAAGAACCTGTTTGAAAAAAACAAAACAGAAAATAAAATGCACCCCAAAGTTTAAGTCTTGTGATATAATAATGATTCATTTGGGATTTATTTATTTATTTTTATTTCTTGGTACCAGGGAATTTAACTCAGGACTTTGTACTTGCCAGGCAGATGCTGATGCCACTGAGCTACATTCCCAGCCCCTCATTTGAGATACTTTTTGTTTTTTTGTATTTTAGGGAAGGGTCTACAGGGTGTTCAGGGTCTCACTGCTAGGTCGGACTTGTAGAGATAAGCCTATTTGCAGACTCCCAAGAGCTGGGATTACAGGCACACACCACCATGTCCAATCTGAATTGCTGTCTCAGCATGCCTTGGGGGTGGGGCTGGTATGGCAGGCCTGGGAATTGAACCACCAGCCCCTTTGCCTGCTTGCAGGTGCTTTAATCTGCTGAGCTAGAGATAATTTAAATAACTTCATTTATAAGCCATTTTTTATTCATGACATACCTTTTATACCTTTTTTAACAATTTATGTATGGTATTCTGATATACTGATAAACTGCTGAATACATTTTATCCTTCAGAATACTGTACTGATCTGTTTATGAGTATGATGTGCAAACTCTCCTTCCTCAGAGGACCCTCCTGGTTCTATATTCCCTAGTTCAGTGATGGCAAAACTTTTGAAATTTTTAATGATAACAAATATCTGGCAGACATACTGTAGGTTAGCCATCTATTTCCCAGTTGCTTCAATATACTAAATATGTGGCAGCAATAAGTACATCCCCAATAAATATGTATTAAATAAGACCACCATTGTACTAATTTTAAAACGAGGAAACTGGCTTAGTGATGAAGTAATCTGCATTAACATAATTATGTATTTATTTTATATAAACAATAATGGGGGGCCGGGGAGATGGCTCAGTGGAATAAGCGCTTCCCTGGCATGTGCAAGGGCCTGAGTTCAATCCCTGGTTCCACCATAAAAAAAAAGAAAAAAAAAAACCAATAATGGTTTTATCTTTATGTTATTCTGTAATTTCAATTTTAAAATATATCACCAATACTGGGTATATTGGCATATGTCTATAATCTCAGGATTTAGGAGCCTGAAGCAAAAGGATCACACTAAGTTCGAGGCCAGATTGGACTGCATAGTGAGAATATATCTCAACACCAACTACATATCATTACATTTAAACATTCACAGAAACCTATATAGAAGGCCTTTTTAACTCCATAGTTAATGGAAAACTAGTGATAACTGAGCCATACTAAAATACTAGTTTATATGAAATGCAGCTGTTTCCTTACATATTTGATGATCACTAGTGAGTATAGGAGTCTCTATACACAATGAACATTGTTAAAAGGGAGGGAATGGAAAGGAAAGAAAAAAGTGAAAGGCAGTTAAAACTACAAAAGGCAAGCAGGAGACCCCAGGTGTAAGGCCATCAAAAGGCCACAAATTGTATTGTAGATCATGAACTATATTTGCCACTTTGAAATCTAATCTTGGCACAAAGGTTTTTCTTGCTATTAGCCTGTATTCACAGAAGACTGGAAGCTTGCTCATGTATCAACAGTATCAAGGCCTGGAAAGCATAGAATTAAGATTTGGGAATAGACTATATCACGCATGGACAGCAAGAGGGAGAAATGACACAAAGCAAAGGCTAAGTAACTTTAAGCATGATCTCAAAGTCCTTAAACGGACTATGAGATTCTCAAAGGGATAAAACAAATGTCATTCATTTCATGTCCACAACCCCTGGTACTTAAAAATTCTCACTAAATTCAACTAAATGAGAAGATAAGGTAAGATGGGGAAAAGATATTTTATTAATTTAAAATGGACAATGTTATTCACTGTGTCACACACTACTTTAGATATTACACAAAATGTTAAAAGAGCTATCAGTTACTTTTCTAACCAGCTACATATGGTGCTACCCAAGTAAGACAACAGTGGTGACATTGATAATTTTTAGGAAAGCTCATTGTATTTAATAAGATTACAATAGACTCTTGATCAGAAGATCCCTTAAATGAAAAAGGCTGTACAGATGGAATATGCACCACCATATAAGTGGGTAGGACCCTTCAGAAAGTATGACTCCTAAGATTTTACAAAATGAAAAACTATTCTAGTACAACATCAGGTATCACTGACCATAGTCTTAGACCCAAAATGGCCAATGGCCAGCAAATCCCTTTTTCTGCATGCCAATAAAAAACCTACAAAAACATTAAGGGTCCAGGTATACTTTGCAAACTGGCTATCACTTCAACACCCTGGACTGTCCACACTTGAGCTGTTGAAGTGAATTAGTGTAAGTTATCATCTACTGGTCACCTACAGTATAGTAAAATTGCATTTACTAATATAATTCCAATAACTACATGAATAAGGTCTGTTCCCAAGTAAAGCAACAATAGGTTAAGGCTAACTTACTTAACCTTAACCTAAAGTTGATAGTAAGTGGTAATCCCCCAAATCTTGAAATGTCTGGGCTTCACTCTATTATCAAGCCTTCTCAAACTTTCTCACCTAAATTCTAATAAAAATGTTCTATTCACATGGGGGTTGTGGTGATAGCAAAGAATAAACAGGCATTCTAAGGTCAAGTACGATGAGAAAAATGGCATTCCATAGCTATCTATGACAAATTTCTTCTCACTTCATCCTGTTTCTTACTCTCCTTAGCTGATTCCAGGTGTGGAACATAAATGTACAAGAACAAGACTGCAACATCCTGATACAGGAAGCAATCAAAGACTACTTAGCATCATAGTCAAGAAGAATCAAGAGTCAATTAAGAAGTGTCTCAACTAGCCAAGAAGAATAATTTGAACTTCAATAAATTAGTTCTGAAACACACCAGATGTTTATAGACATTAAAGCAGTTATGAATACACATAGATGCAAGTTTCTGAGATGATTGGGAACGAATTCATCATATTGAAAGCTGTCTTTTAAAAAGAAAAAACAACCAGGGCTGGGGAGATGGCTCAATGGAATAAGTGCTCCCCTGGCAAGCACAAGGACCTGAGTTCAATCCCTGGTTCTGAAAAAAAAAAAATGTGTCTTAAAAGGGCTGGCAAGATAGGTCAGCGGTCTAGAGCGCCTCTCAGGGACCGCGGTTCGAGCCCCAGCACCACATGCCATGACAGCCCCTCCCCGCAGGGCCGGCTGAGCTCACCCCCCACCCCCGAAAACAAAGAATCCGTCATGTGTAGCGAGACACTGTAATAAATAAAGGAATTAAAAAAAAAAAAAAAAGAAAAAGAAAAAACAGTGTGGTGGCACACATCAAAATCCCAGCCATTTGGGAGGCAACTGCCCAGCCTGGGCAACTTAGCAAGACCCTGCCTCCAAATAAAATTAAAAACTAAAAAGAGCTAGGGAAGTGGCTCTGCAGTACCTAGGTTCAATATCCAGTAGTTCCAGAGAGAGAGAGAGAGAGAGAGAGAGAGAGACAGACAGACAGACAGACAGACAGACAGACAGACACACACACACACACACACACACACACACGAAATGCAGACAAGGCACCAAGCAGCGAGCACCAAGCAAGCAAGCAAGCAAGCAAGCACCAAGCAAGCTAGCCTGCCATCTTCCTTCAACAAACTCTATCACTGAGTAACCAAATAAAAACTGAATGCAAACATAAAAACCACTCCACAGTGAAAACAAAATGATAGCATTGAAGTACCACCACTGTGGAACTCCAATGCATTCACGGAGTTTTACAAATCTTAAGGTATCACAACATAATGAATGATGTGAATGAACATATCATTCCTGCCAATGTTCACCAAAAAGAATTAACCTGAATTTATTAAGTTTCTGGATTCAACTATCTATTTGCAGAAACACTGATGTGGGAACTACACTTTGAGAAACATTATAAAAGAGGAATCTCAACTGCTTCCAGCTGAAGGCAATATTGAACAAGACTAAAGAGTAGTATTTTACTCACAAAAAAAGTATGGTCCATGAAAATATAATACTCAATGGCAACCACTGATTGATGCCAGTTGTCCCTTGATCATCAGATCAGCATCAGTATAACCTGAGAACTAAGAACTGCAAAATCTGGGCCCTCCCTCCCCCTTACAGAACCAGAAACTGGATTCTGATGTTCCCTGAAGTTTCATTACCACTGTTCTAAGTATCTTACAATGCAACTCACCTAAACTTATCCAAAACCCTACAGGGTAAAGAATATCATTAATTTGAAGATTACAAACTGTGGCACAAAGATAAATTGAATTACTTTAATTAAATAATTTGTACAAGGTTATACTGCTGGTAAGAAAAAAAAGACATAAAACTTGAATTGAGGGAGTTTGGCTCCAGAGTCCATGTTTTTAGTCACTGTGCTAATATATCTACGTGTAACAAACAATTCAATTGGCAGCATGTAAAAAAAATCAGCTGAAAAGAAGGGAAGCTGAAATAGGGTGATCACTTGGGACTAGGAGTTTGAGGCTAGTCAGCCTGGATATATAGCAAGATTCTTCTAAAAACAGTGGAAGGATAAGCAAAGACCAAGAGTCATACGCCTCACCATAAAACAAAAGACATGTAACAAAATAAGCATAGCAAACAAATATTAATTTTTAAAAAATTGTCCAAAATATAAGAAACCACTAAATATAACATATCCAACTATCTTTAATTATAAGGACTTAAAACCTGAATTATGCTAAAGGTGGTACATAAATTCACAGCAGTATGTGCAGATTTACCAGTCTTTCAAATCTGAAGTATTAGGTCATTCTGGAAGAATTAAAGTCTTCTCTAGCTTTAGTCCCTTCTAGTCACCCCTGAATAACTACTAAAAAGGTAAAACTTTCAATACTTAAAATTATACCTGAACTTCAGGGTTGAAGAATTATTTTTAGGGTTGAAGAATATTTTTTATTATTTTTTATTTTATTGTTTTATTGAAGTACAAATATCAATGAGACAGTTTTAAGATACCTTGACAAGATGGATTTGATAAATTAATACACTGAAAACTGTTTTCATAATGTTTTGGTATCATAAAACGTGCATACATGATATTATACTTACAGACATTATTATACCGTATGTCTCTTATCAGTAAATAAGAGTGTAGCTGTTTGCGTATCTTATTTTTTATACCTGAATTACATCAGGGTTGAAGAATTTTTAACATTATCTAGTTCAATTAGGAAATCCAAACTGAATCAGATCTATAATATCAATTTCCATTTAATGGTAACTTCATAAAGCAGAAACAAATTTCAAGTCACATTCTACAATCAATTTTTGTCACCACTGTAATTTTAAAAGCTAAATGATTAAGAACTTTTTAAAGGCTATACAAGGACAATTCTCAAAATAACAGGTCAAACCAAACTTCCAGTTTTTTACCCAGAGGGCCACTCCCTTCAATATATGACAGCATTTACATAACCAGAGAACCAAGCCGGTCAACAAGTACATCAAGTTTTAGCAACTCAACTACAATGACACATCAAATGAAGAGCCTCCCAAAAATCTTGAGCTGAATTATCCTTGACATTAATATACATAAACATCTGATAACCAGTCACTGAGGAAACACAAGAAAGCAATACAAGAAAACACCAAAAGCCCAAATGCTTGCAAATATCTTACAGATAATGAGATTACTGTAAAGCAACCTAATAGGGATACACCTGCACAACAGATTTCAACAATTTAAGTCTTACTCCAGGAAAGGTACTGGTAACATGAAATGTGAATAGTTTCAAAGCAACCAAGTTTGACAGTTTAATGATACTATGAATTTGTACCTAAAACACATAAAAGGAAAAAAAAATGTTTTAAATTAAAGCAAAAACTGTTAAGAACTGTGGAAAGCTACAGTAATAACAACAATATGGTACTGGCACAAAAGCAGACTTTTTTAAGACAGGTTCACACTATGTAACCCAGGCTGGCCTTGAACCTGTGGCAATCTACCTGTCTCAGCCTCTCAAGTGCTGGGATTACATGCATGTGCCACCATACCTGGCTAAAAGCGGATATACTGTATAAATATAATAAAGATGCAGAAACAAACCCAAATCTCACTACTCATATATTCTGCAGAAAAGCTTCTTTAACAAACTGTGCCGCAGAAACTGTTATTTATGTAAATAATCTAGATCCCTATCTTTCACCATTTCTAAGACCTAAATAGAAAAGTATATACCCAAAACTAATGGAAGATAACTCTTGAAGACAGAAGTATAGACTTCCTAAACAGAATTCCAATTATACTAAATAAGATACCAAGAATCAATAAATGGCCGGGCATGGTGGCGCATGCCTGTAATCCCAGCACTCAGGAGGCTGAGGCAGGAGGATTGTTTTGAGTTTGAGACCAGCCTGAGCTACAAAGTGAGCTTAAGGCCTGCCTGAACTGCATAGTGAGACCCTGTCTCAAAAAGACAAAAAAAAAAAAAAAAAGAATTAATAAATGGGACTCATCAATTTTGAAATTTCTGCACAGCCAAACAACCAACAGAATACAAAGACAAACCATGGAATAAGAAAAAATTGCCAACGACACCTTGGATAGGGGGTTAATATAGACTATATAAAGAATTAAAGAAAAAAATTAGATCCCTGCAAAATATAAGACCCAATCAAAACATGGGCAACTGAAATGAAAAGACACTCCTCAGAAGTAATACAAGGACCAATAAGCACATCATAAGTGTTTCACATCTTTGGCTACTAACAATATGCAAATCAAAACACTGAGAATCCATTTTGTCCCACTAAGAATGTCTATTATCAAGGACTCAAAAAACAAGAAATGCTGGCAAGATTGTTGGGAAAAAGGAACTCTTCTACACTGCTGGTGAGAATGTAAGTTTGTACAAACACTATGGAAATCAGTATGTAGAATGCCCCAAAATTTAAAAATAGCCGGGCGTGGTGGCGCACGCCTGTAATCCCAGCACTCGGGAGGCTGAGGCAGGAGGATTGTTGTGAGTTCGAGACCAGCCTAAGCTACAAAGTGAGCTTAAGGACAGCCTGAACTGCATAGTGAGACCCTGTCTCAAAAAAAAAAAAAAAAAAAAAAAAAAAAAAAAAATTTAAAAATAAAAATTTCTTTGACCAAGTTATACCTCTTCTGAGTAGCTTCTTGAAAGTTAAAGGTATATCACATATGTATGATACATGTATAACCCTATTTATGGTAGCATAAATCATAATAGCTGAATTATGGAACCATATTATATGCCCATCAACAAAAAATAAAGAAAAAAATTCAGTACATGTACGCAACAGTATTACTCAGCTATAAATAAATTTGAACCAAAAAGCCGGGCGTGGTGGCGCATACCTGTAATCCCAGCACTCTGGAGGCTGAAGCAGGAGGATTGTTGTGAGTTCGAGACCAGCCTGAGCTACAAAGTGAGCTTAAGGCCAGCCTGAACTGCATAGTGAGACCCAGCCTCAAAAAGACAAAAAAAAAAAAAAAATTTGAACCAGTCATGGGAAAATGAATGGTTCTTGATACCATAATACTAGGTGAAACAAGTCAGACAGTTAAATATTGCATGACTTTTCAAAGACCTAATATATAAATAATTTAGAAAATAAAATGAGTGATCCTAAAAAACATGTAGGTAGATTTTATGGAGGTAGGATGGGTATCTAAGGAAGAGGGAGGTGAGGTGGTACAGGTGCAGGGAAAGGGGAGTAAAAATGATCAAAATGCAAGTTATGTACCAGTCTCCCAAGACAAATGTAAATGTGCATGGCAAACATACCAATAAATAGCTTTTTAAACTGTGGAAATAGTGAAATACTGTACTGCCTATTGTGTACAAAGTTTAATACCTATACTATAGTTATCCTAATTTCAAAGAGTCAGGTTTAGGTTTAAGTGGCCATGTTTAAACTTTCTAGCTGTTAAAAATTTAGTAAGTATCTATTCATTACAATGTGCTTAAAACTGCTTTTATTGACAAGTATGGGCGTAATTTCCAAAAAAAAAATACCTTTAAAATTGTTAGTTTTTTGAATTAAACTTGTGTGGCCCAGGGTAGCTATGTAAACCATGCTGGCCTCAAACTCTTGGCAATCCTCCTGCCTATTTCCCAATTGCTGGGATTAAAGGTGCATACACCCCCATGACCAACCATCTCTCTAATATTTAGTCTGTTCTCAAGTTCAGACTGATTTCATCATGAATGAACATCTAATTGAAAAGCCTGAACTCATGGTCTACAGAATTGGTAATTAACAACAGTATTTCATCTAAAAACCTAAAAATCTTAATTCATGATGACTTCTCCCTTTACTGTTCCTTTAACTTGAAATTACTTTTAAAGATAAGAACAAGTAGGGCCGGCCAGACAACTCAGCAGATTATAGCACCTGCTTAGACAGACTCAGGGACCCTGTACTAAATACATAAAAACGTGGCCTGCTCTGCTCCTATTTGTGCCTAAATCAAAGGCTAGCTGGAGCCTAGAAGTTCTATTTCTATTCTCTGGTTTTGACCATGGAAGAACACAAGGGTACGGTCCAAGAGGGCTATTACTGCATAAGGAAACAAACAGTTTAAAAAATCTCATTCAAATTAAGAGTAATAGGAAAAGTGTAGTTGTGTGTTAACACCTGAAAATCAGATCTAAACGGAAGCTTCCAAAAACTGTTTTAGTATTGTCATTTCAAGAATTATGACAGTCAGAAGAAATCATCACTAGGTGAGAAGTAATGGGTCAAAGTGCTTGAGATAATGTCAAAGTAATAAGTATAGTATAAAAAAATAACGAAATCAGCTAAGGCTACTGAAATGATGCACACAGAAAAAAAAAAAAAAAACCCAAAGGTACAATCAGGGCATTATTTAGGAAACATTAGCCTCTTCTACTAGGAGGCCTACTTTTCATGTAGAACAGGAAGCGGGGCCAAGACATGTAAATGAAGTCAAGTATCAAATCAGACTTTGCCAGACAAAAAGGAATCCATGACTACTTTAGGATAGTGATTAGGCCAGCAGTATCAATTCCAACTAGGATACAGGAGATTACCATTTGTTCCATTATAATGGGTTCTAAAGGTCTTAACAAAAACAGGTTAGACTCTTTATCAATGGATAATAATCCCCAAACATAGGGGAAATGCTACTGACCAATTTCTTTAACAAAGTGGAGGAACAAACAATAAAGGTGAACCTACAGATTAAAACAGATTTAAGAGTTACATCAACCCTTCTTGACAAAAGTATTCTGAATCCTCAGACTGCAAAGAAAACAAAGTTGAGAAAACAGCAAACTTGAATACTTGCTTCATATTTTCTGTGAATAAATTTTTCTTACAGTTTAACAATGATTTTTGAGACTATGTATAAAGAGCCCTTGATATTCAGCAATTCTACATATAAAAATAACCAGGAAGACTGAGCTCAAAGTTACTGGGTGGGGAAGTGACTAAAGAACAGATCAAACAGAATGGCTGCATTCTAATGTTAAAGCTGGTAATGGTTATGCGAAGTGATCATTATGTAATTCAGTTTTGTTTCAAATTTTTCATACCTTTTAAAAACAATTAGAGATAATTTTTATTTTTTGAATTATCTTTAATTAAAAGGCATATACAAATACAATGTATTTAAACAGTTCCCTTTAATTCAGTGATTAGTGCCACTTAAATGCAAGAAGCAACTAGTGTCACATCAAATCCAGGCAACAGAAGAAACCAAAATAGCTCAACACGACAAATTCCTCCACCACCTCCATCCAGGAAGATACAAATACTACTAATAAAAATCTACAAAAACTAACCTAAAATCACAGCCAATCATACTCATCCTGATGGGAAATCCCAACACTGCTCCAATAGGTTTCTGTACCTTCCCAACCAACTTGGTTTGTTTGCTGGTTTCTCGGGAGCACTAACCCACTCAGGTCAGGCTAGTGGAGGACCTACAAAAAATGGTGTGTGGGGGAAGACAAAGACACACATTTATTAGGGTGTGGGAGAGTTAACCATTATGTCAGTGTTTTCACATAATCACTTATCATTTCTGAAGCAACAGCACTCACATTGATTTGTACTTTTAAGAGTCTGCTTTGAGCAGTAACTTCAGAATCAGAAACTAATAGCTACAGTAGTTCTAATTTGACACTTACTTAACACCCCTGAAAACTAGGTTTCCAACTCAAATGAAATTTAGGAGACCATGTCATGCTTTTTGGCCAGATAAGGAGACAAATGGTAAACAACCTTGGAAACTCAGGTTGAACTTTACCATTGAACTTTATACAGTTTGTATTTGGTATCTCCACACTTTACCATCTTCTCAGAAATCTACCTAGAAGCCGGGCGTGGTGGCACATGCCTGTAATCCCAGCACTCAGGAGGCTGAGGCAGAAGGATTGTTGTGAGTTCGAGACCAGCCTGAGCTACAAAGTGAGCTTAAGGCCAGCCTGAACTGCATAGTGAGACCCTGTCTCAAAAAGACAAAAAAAAAAAAAGAAATCTACCTAGAATAAACCTTTTAGGCCATACCTAAATTATCATTCCATGATTTATTCTAATGATGAATGAATGACAAATCAAAATAAAGGTCAATTTGCAATCACTTTTTTACCCACTGTAAAAGGCACAAAGGCAAAATATCAAAGTAATACCTTTTCAAAAAGAAAAATGGGAACCAAGGATATATCTCAGTGCCTGCCTGAAAAGCACAAGGTCCTGAGTTCAAGTACCAGTACCAAAAAAAAAGGGGTACATTTACTTCCAAAAGCACTTCAAACTAAAGCAAATTCTGAAACTCAAAACTAGAGTCCACACACAATTATTGGAGTTACTGCAAATTTTCAATGACGGTATGCTTTCACTAGTAAATTTCTATTTCAACACCCATTTGTCTAACCAGAGTAATATTGGTCTAATGAAAACATTAACAGTAAGAAAAATTATTTCCAATTCAAATAATCTTCCAGTTAATAAATACACTGGAAAATATAAAATGACAAAAACACACTAACAAAAAAAAAAAGGCCACTTGGCATCCTAAGCAATCTTTTTAAGTTCTTCCAGGAATCATCATGTTCAGGTAAAAAATTCCAAATAGCAGATCCCCCCACACTAAGGAGCCAAATAAACGCAGTGGAAAAAACAGTATAAATATTTGTAAACTAGGTAGCAGAAAGTTTTCTTTAACACTGTAAAATGTGTGACACCCAATTTCAATTCTTTTGTAAGGTGAATGACAGGACAGATTGCCTTTGAAGGAATGAACAGGTAAGGGGTGAGGCATCCCTTCCAAAAGATAAAACACCTGGGTGTGGTTCTTGACAGGAACATCATTATGGCTAGTGGTTATTCCAGGTGAGGCACTGTACTGAAATTCTTAGGCTAGAAAGAAACAGAATGGGAATCATCATGAACCACACTACAGCTAAAGATGAAGAAAATATAAAAATGATATATCTAACCTAGAAATACTTCAAAAACTTAAGAGTCTTACACTAAGAAAAAAGTCTGGGCAATTTATTGTATACCTACCATGAGCCAGACACTTTATAAATTTTCTCACCAATTCCAGCAAAACCCCATTAAATTCTATCATTACTCTCCCACTACATAATCAAACGAACTGAGAATGTGAAACAATTTGACCAAGGTCACCAAGTTTAACGTGAATCTAAAGCACGTACGTGTACAATATATCCACCATACCCGACTGCCTCACATGAAAGAGAAACAGTGTCTCTTCAATGTAGTATCAGAGCCCAAACAAAGCAAAGCTCAACATGTAACTTTCAAAGGAAGCAAATGGTAATTGTTTATAGTAATGATGGTATGGAGAAGAGGAAATAAAGTAGGACAAGGAAGGATACAATCTATCAATGATGTTTAACACGTGGTGGGTTGGAAAACACAGAGAGCATGACAGCACTCCAAGAGATTCAGCTCCTAGAAAAGTTTGTGTTTTTTTTGGGGGGGGGAAGGAATCCAAAACAATTAAAGAGGTGGTTAGCAGCAAAAATAGATGTCCATGGACCTAGAGGCAACTACAGAAAATGAGCAAGGCAGAGAAAAGGGGCGGGTCCCAGTCTTGCAAAGGAAACAGGGGAGTAGAGGCCAAAGACAAAAAGTTGGTTGGGAGGTACTGGTGTGAGGAAGCCACAAGGACTCCAATATCCAACTGCAGACCACCAATTCATTTGTTGTTATACTAGAGTGATCTAGCAGCGCGCAGAACTGAATTCTGTACCCTGTGCCCAAAACAGGGTCATGCAAACAGGAGGACCTCAGGAAATGGAAGGTTACTATGACTCCAACCACAAAAAGATGGGAGTAAATTCAAGGAACGTGATGGACTCTGTTAAATGCCTGCCTCGAAGAGACCCAGGGAAGAGGAACATGAGTCAAGCTAGAGGTCTTAAGCTAAGCTCTAAATTAAAATAGGGAGGGGGAACAAGGAAAAGCTATAAATTTACTCCTTAAATTAGGTCTCTACTATCCGTGTAAAATGAGGGGTAATGTCAAGGGCGACAGAATTTTGCAAAAGGAAAAGGAGTACGTTATATTCTATCCCTTGACCCCAAACCTTAATTCAAAGACCATGCGAGTCGAGCAAAGCACACCTAAACTCATTAAAAACTAAGGTCATCGCAAGGCTAAAAGTACGGAGGCGGACCATAAAAATGGTAGGGGGAGATGACTACTCGGCATTTGTTGAGCCTCTTTCTCCTATTACCCAATCTAATGATCCTCACTATCCAACGAACTCGGAACTCGCCTTGCACACTTCCCAACTCCCCACTGCGGCGGAGATGACAACGAAGATGATGACCAATTGGTGGAGGCCCCACATGCGGCCAAGGCCCGAGAAATGGTGTCGCCTGAACCGCGTAGAATGTCTTGGTCTCAGGCAGTTTACCGGAGCCTTTCCACTTCATCATCCGTCACTCCCTTAATGCCGTGTACCTGGGGCGTCACAAACGGGGATAGCCAACACCTCGGCCTTGGGTGCTAGCTGGACAGACACCAGCCTCCGCCGCCATCTTAACAGCAGGCGGACCGACCCTAGTCACTGCCCCCCCACCGCCCCCCTGTTATCAGAGCCACAGCCGAAGGATCCCACGAGGACTTATGCTAGCTCCCGCGAGAACTCACCAAAAACCACGCGAGCCAAAAAATGCTACCACCGCCTTCGCGGCTGCTGCAGTCAATAGCCGAACCGCTGCCGCCTTAACAAAATCCCGCGAGAACCTTTCCCAGAGAAAGCCTGAGCCCAACCCTTCCCAGAGCCCTCCTTCCACCACATTCGAAATCGTTCCAGCTCGGCTTGCACCCTACGCGAAGCAAAAAGCAAATGACGCACAACCTCACAAACCACTAAGGGGCGGAGTTAATCTTCAGCATGCGTTGTGAGAACATCGCGATACTACTTTTCGCTACGGCGAGACCTTCGAAATCCACCGCAAGATGCAGCCCGCGCCTCGCCTTTAGGAAACAAGAGATCTCGCGAGACCTGGTGCATACTCCTAAATAGGAGAGAGGTGGGGCCTCAAGAAAATGACTGGGAGTTTTTCGCGGAAAGGGAGGAAGCTTTGGTCCTGCAGGCATCTCGCTTACCACGAGGTTTCCGACCCACTGCGGAGCTGGCTGCCAAACCTCGCGATGACACAGCTCAGCGCCAAATCTCGGCCATGTCCTGAAAACTGCCTCCGCCCCCGATCTAGGTGTCTAGTGCTTGCCAAGTGCTTAAGAAAAATTTAAAAGTCAACCTGTTTATTCTCACGCTTCCGGGCAGGGCAGTACCAATTAGTCAAACTCTGTTCTGGAAGGGGAGCAAAGGGTTCCCCATTGTTACCTACCTCCAGGATAAACGTATCTTGGACTAACACAGAAAAGATGTTCAATTTCACAATAAGGATGCAAATGCAAATGAAAACAATGACATAACATTTTTTGCACATTAGATCAGAAAAAAATCAAAAGACCTATAATATCCAGGCTCCTTTCCTCGCCGCACTGCAGGATAGCCTGAATCCATCTTAATCTAACTAAAGGCTCGAATCGTTACTTCTAGCTCCAAAGCCACCAATTTTTAACTACTGAAGCTTTACTTGGACATAACCAAAAAGACCCAATAAAGTGGTTTTCTCCAAACAAAGGAGACTGCCCTCAAAAGCAAATTCAAGCTGGGGGGGGATGATGAGTGCTTAAAGCTTTTAATATGGCAGTTTTTTCACGTCTAGCCAACAATGTTTCTCCAAACCTTAAGATCCAATCTGGCTCGATCTGTGGGCTTTTCCATTATAAGGCTTTGCTCTGTCCATTCTAACGCAAATTTAATAGTGAGTAGTACATTTTAATAGCGAGTAGTACAAATACCCCCATCTTATATTTTAAAATATTTTTCAGTTATTCTTAGCCATTGCCCTGCAAATGAACTTTAGAATCAATATTAAGTTCTAAAAACTTGCTATATTTATTGAAATTGCATAAATCAATATAGAAAAAAATGAACATCACTACAAAATTGAGACTTCTTATCCAGAGGCATGCTACCTTGTCTCCATTTATGCAAACAATTTTATTATATTCCTCAATAAAGTTTTATAGTTTACTTCCAGCTATTTGTATGCGTTTTTCTTGCTATCCCAAATAGGATTTTTTGCCATTAAATTTGCAAAACGCTACTTGCTTGTAGATAGGAAGACTTACCGATATTCACTTTTGTTTTCAAATAAAAATGTTCAATGTACTTGGAGTTAATCACGCAAAAGAAAACAATGATATCCGAGTTTTTCCTTTAAATTTGCTAAAATTATAAGAGATTGATAATAATTCATGTTGGTACAACTATGGAAAAGCAAGCACTTTGCACAACATCGAAGAGTGTAAATTAGTATATCCTTATGGCAAAGCAATCTGAAAAAAAATTAACAAAATTCAAAATGCATACTTTGACCCAACACTTCTAATAATTTCCTAGAAAAATACTCATACATGTTCATGAAACATGTACAAGCCCATTCATCACAGCATTGCTTGCAGTAACCCCCTCCCACCAAAAGAGAAGCAAGCAATCAGGAAATGGTTAAACTGTAGTACAATAATACAATGCAGCTGTTTAAAAACTGGGATAAATTTGGATTCCCTAACACAGGAAAATCTACAAAATATGGTTACAATTTCACAAAACAATTAGCTGAAATGAATGTGTGTAGTACCATTTAAATAGTAAAACATATAGATACACTATATAGATACACTGTATATGTGATATGTATCTATATCACATATATCTGTATAGTCTAGTAGTTACCCGCGAAGCCTGCTCGCCCGCTCCTCACTTTCCCTCTCCTCTGAGGCCACCTTTCTTGAACCTAGAGAGAAATATCGAAGGCCTGGCCTCTACTTTGTCTCTATGGCTACTTGATTATGGCTAATGTCCATACCTCGCATCTCCACAGTCGTCAGTCTCTCGATACGTTGCGGGCCGCTGTGCCACTGTCCCGGAAGATGCAGCTAGCTCTCCGGTGGCGCGGGCTGAGGCCTTGGGGGAGGGAAGAGGAGGCGGGGTTCAGGAGGGCGGGGGCGGGCCGCCTAGTCCCTCCAGAAGCCTTTCCCTTAGGTTTCTTAAGGCCGCCACCTCCGAGCCTCCACGCAGGGTCCCGTGGGAACCGTCCCCTCCCCACCCCCAACACACCGAGAGCTGAAGACGGCCCTTTGAATTGAGCCCGCCCCCTATCCTGGGCTAGAATGCTCACCTTGGCCGCAATGGCTCGGTGGAGCCCGCAAAAGCTTGTAGGGGTCTGTGGCCCTGTTTCAGCTCTGTACCCCTAGCTCACTCACAGTAGAAAGCCTCCCCCCGCAACTCCGCTCACACTTGATCTGAGGCTCCACCCACCACACCGAAAGTCCCGCCTCTGACCCTTAAGAGGGCTGTAGTGAAGCAGGTTCTCTGCGAGGGGCCGCGCCTGAAATGATAGTGGGTTAAGTAAGGAATTGGTATTTGACTTGAGTCACAGTGGAACCTGCTGAAGGGGACATAATTTAATTAAAAACTAAAAACCTCTCCAGCTGCCTTGAAAAATGTGAGGACCAGAGCAATAGAACAAGTCAAGACACTGAAGGGCAGAACACTGATAGTAGTTGCAAACCCTTTAAAACGCTTAAAGTACATAGTAAACTGTCGGACATTCTTTCTTTTCCTCCTTAGCATTATTTGGTATTGCTGTGAGATTTGCAAGGAATCTGTATTTGTAAACGCATGGGAATAAAAAAGATCTGATAGGAGTTACCATTAACCATGTTTTTTTGGACGTTCAGAATGAGATTGGAGTGTGAAAGGAATGGATAGTTTTGATTTCAACTCTATAAGATTTAGAGTTTCAATAAAAATACGTGTTAAGTTTTAAAGTATAACAAACAACTCGAGATGTAGAGGAAATAAAGCTGTAATTATATCCTTGGGTTTTAATTGCAAACTTAGGGAACAGTGGCTCCTGTCTTGAATTGGGAATCTGCTGAATGGATCCATCTCTCCCATATAAATTTACAGATTAAGTTTTGTACAAATTCTCAGGAGATGTACAAGAGGACCCTTTGACATGGAGTATCTTGTTGACCAGTCTTACAATGTTATTTTTAATGAGTGAATGTTATTTTCATGGAAAGGCAAATTATTTATTAGAGCCTTTTTATTAACAGAAACATAGACATGGCTTCTGCCACAGCAGCCATGGACGAGCAGTACACATGGCTCAATACTACTTCACAACTGTCCAGAATGTAATCAAGACTAAGAACCCCAAAGTGTATGTAGTACAGTACATGAACACAATACAGGCAATGGGTCTGCTCAAAAGCTGCGAGTACAAATGGGCCACAAATTCATGAAGAAATAATGGACAACTGGGCGTGGTGGCACATGCCTGTAATCCCAGCACTTGGGAGGCTGAGGCAGGAGGATTGTTGTGAGTT
>PVKA01013359.1:34920-55299 GCA_004027165.1 Ctenomys sociabilis | reverse complement strand
TCTTGTTCTTAACCATTTCCCCTTATTCAAGGAATGAGCAAAAGGATACGGGGAACCCGTTTTTCCCGGGAAAGCTTCAGACCTTATGTAAACTAAAATGGCCCGCACTCTCTAACGGGTCCTGGCCCCCTGAGGGGTCTTTTAACCTGTCTCTTGCTCAGTCTCTCAGGAAAATCATCTTTGGACCACCTGATCATCCAGACCAATATACTTTCATCCAAGTCTGGATTGACCTCCTGTATGACCCTCCCCAATAGGTAAAAAATTATTGCAAAAACCACCCCTCGTGGCGGCCCTCAAAGCCTCCACCTCGGCAAACAAAAAAGTGGCCGTCCTTAACTCGCCACCCGAGGAAAAACTCCTACCCCCTCCATACCGTCCCCCTCCCCCACGAGCCCCTTGTCCCCCGAGAGCCCCATCCCCTCGCCCCTCCTCCGCCACCCCCAGTCCTCCTCGAACACGACATGGACGCCGCCGCAGTCCCTCCCCTGATTCTTCTACTCCTGCCACTGCAAGAGGCTCCCGGGGGACCTGGGCAGGAACCCTTGGTGATGTATGTCCCCTTCACCACCACCGAAAGGACCCTCAAGGGTTAACTAGCTTAATGGAAGGAATTTTCAACAGCCATAACCCAACTTGGGATGATTGCCAACAGCTATTACTGACTCTTTTCACTTCCGAGGAACGCGACCGCATCCGAACAGTGGCCCGAAAAGCTGTTCTCGGACCAGATGGAACCCCGACCTCGGATCCCGATTGCCAGAATGCCCTGTTCCCTCTCTCCCGCCCGAACTGGGACCCCTAGAAGAACGTCCAGGATGGGACAAGCAAAAAAATATGGTGATCCTGTCTATCCTAGAAAACTTCAGACACTTTGTAAACTCAAATGGCCCACCATCTCCAATGGTGCCTGACCACCTAAAGGTTTTTTTAATCTTTCCTTGGCTCAGTCTCTCCAACAGGTTATCTCCAGACCTCCAAGCCACCCAGATCAATACACCTACATTCAGGCCTGGATTGATTTATCTGTGACCCCCTAAAATGACTCAAGGTTTGCTGTTCTGGACACAACTCCAACTAAAAAGAGACAGCTGTGACCCCCGACCGTCATCCTCAGAACCTACTTTTTCCACCTGCTATCTGGTACACAGATAAATTTCCTCTACAGTTGTTAAAATATTGGTCAAAATATGTTGGTAAATCTAAACAAAAACAAAAAAATGTTATAAGGTTATGATATTTCTTTAATGGAACATTTTATGCCTGTTTTGTATTTATATGTGTTACATTCAGACTGGTTGCTAAATGTACTGATATTCCTTGCTTAAAAAGAGAACAACATTAGTAAGCCTCCTAGTAGATTTTATGTAAACTTCTGTAAATTGGGACCTTTAAATCTAGCTCAGACTTAAAAACATTTTTACATGCCTGTATATGAAACACGGGACTCCTTTTGCCAGTTAAATGACATTAGGTCGGCAACCGTTCTTAAAGACTTGGAGGACAGGTTTCACTGGGATGGACTGGTTCTGATCCCCCTCTACATGCTAGAGGGAATGTCGGATCTGCTCTGTTTCAGTTTCCTTTCTTTAACTTTACTCCTAATTTTCCCACCTCTTTGTACTTTCCTTTTTAGAGGCATGTAAGATTAAAAAAAACTCTATAGACTGTTCCAACTAAGTAAAACCCTTAAACAATGAGCGTTTGTTAATGCTCCTCAGTTTAGTTATCATTGGGTAGATAAGAGATGAGATATAGATTTTATAAAGCCTTCACTGTAAGGTGCTTGGTAAAAACTGGCTCTTGACCACTAAAAGATCTCTACTTGCCTATTGTACCTTTTTCTCCTTTTCTGCTAGTAAACTAGAAATTCTACCTCAGCTTTTCAATTGAACAACTTAGAGTCACTCCTTTAGAAATTAGGCTGAGGCAGCTTACAATAGTTTTGCATTCTGTACCAGTTGTCAAAAAAATAATTTACATCTGTGTATTATACATTAAGAGTAAAAAAAATTTGTCAACCTTAAAATAATGTGTTTTTTGCCAACATGTAAAATAAAATTGCTAGATGATAAATATAAATTTCACCTGTGAGCTTCAAGTTTAAATCTTGTCCAGTTGCTAAAATTGTTTACCTGGGTGATTAAATAAAAAACACATGTGTCTAAAGACTTGGTTTGATACACAGAGCCAAATCCTCCAGCCAATAATTCTATCTATCTCTAAGAGATTTGATAGCCTAAAAAGTGCTCACTTCAAATTGACCTTTTTATGCAATAGTTATTCCTCCTTGTGTAAGACTCCTATCACCAGACCAGTAGTCTTAAGTTAGATATAGACCACAGGAAAACCAGGTAATTCAGGTGCCTAGTGCTGCTGCTTTCGGACCCTTAGAGACCCCAGATAAGATAGCTTTAATCACTGTCTCTCTCACCATTGCTAAAAATAAGATTTCCTCTATTTGCCTTTCAGAAGGGTGGGCTTCTAGATGTAATAGTAACCTAAAATCAAGCTTTGACTTCTATAAAAGGCAGACAGTATTATAAGCTAGTGTTACATTTGGAGATAAATGTCATATTGTTAATTTAGAAGATAGACAGCCGGTCTATCTTGGTTTAGCTATAATGGAAACCACCTGCTCCCACTGGAACCCAAGCAGTCAGACCCCTGCTGGCCTAATAGCCAGAGACAGGAGATTATACAACTAAGCCTCATAGTTATTTTAAATTTTAGCTATTTACCTAAAAAAAAAAAAAAAGATAAACACCCCTCTGATTTCTTAAAATGTTTAATATAAAACTAGTAAAACATACTTCCTGAGATGCTAATTAGAGGGACAGATGACTCTTACAGATCAGGAGCTATAAAAGATAGCTTTTGCTCCAGACAACTCATTTAATACTTTAGTAAAAACTGTTTAAGCTGGGAAAAAAACCAGGGAGAGAAAACAAAAGAGACAAAAATGAGTGCCTTTGTTGCGGCCTCAAAACAGACTCAAGTCTGATTCTCTGGGCTCCAAGAAGAGCTCGACGACGATGAGGTTCATCTACTACTGCTGTCAGGAGCCAGGCCACTATAGGAGGGACCGCCTTAAGAGGCCCACAAGCCATGCCCTGACTGCGAAAACAGCCACTAAAAGTGAGACTGCACTCTGAGGCGAAGGTCCCAGAGCTCAGACTCAGCTTCCCAGATGGTCCAGTAAGACTGGAGGGCCCTGGGCCTGCTTCCTCCCTCTGGCCAGACTGTTACCTCTACCTGTCGTCTCCATAGAGGAGCCCTGAGTAATCAAGACTGAAAAAAGAAACCAGCCCATTGCTGGACATTGGCACAGGTCTTTTTGTCCTTCTCCAACCCTGACTTTCCTTCCAGTCATTGTACCTGAATAAAAACAGACTTTAAAAGACATCTTGCGTTAGCTGTAACTGAGCTACAGTAATATATTCAAATTGCTTACTAATCAAAATGATGCTGAGACTGATATTTTATAAATATAATATATTGTTGTTCATGTACAAGATTTAAAAGATATTTCATTAGTGCTAAATAAGTGTATGTTCATCCGGTTAATTTCTGATGTAACTCAGGTATTTCATGCTCATCCTTAATACAGGTGTGATGTCTCTAAAGCTAGAGAGACTTATAGCAAACTGTCAAACTCCATATACAAAGAGGTCTAAGAGCTAATAAGTTACAATTGCTAGGTCTCAAAAGGTTTATAAATGTTCATGCTTTGATTATATGTGCTCTTTAGAGCTCTTGTTCTTTAGATTAAGATTCTCTTAACTAGGATCCACTAGATTTTGTCTATATGTATCTGACATGAGCTATAAAAGTTAAAAGGGTTTACAAAAATTTGAGTTGAGGTGTTTCATACAAAAAAAAAAAAACACAATAAAATTATAGATAAAAAATGTTATAAACAGCTGAGTTAGATAAAATTATTCTAGACGGTCAGACAGGGCCAAGCCCTGAAAAGAGATAAGACAAAAGACCAAGGTCTCTACCTTGTCTCTTAAACAAACTCCTGTCCTTTGTTAGGGAACAAATAACTTCCGTCCACCTCTTAGTCATTAGACAAAACCTATCTAATTTTAAACAAAGGTTACTAGACAGAGAAAAACTTAGGCAGTCTCAACAAAACTGGTTCCAACGATGGTTTGATTTCTCCCCTTGGTTGGCCACCCTGCTCTCAGCTGCTACAGGCCCTCTCCTGATTTTGCTGGTCTGCCTCACTGTCGAGCCTTGTATAATTAATTGGTTTGTCCAATATGTTAGTAACCGCATTCAATCAGTTAAACTTATGGTCCTTAAACACCAAGGATGGGAACAACTCCCCATATCTGACCAGTCCACTGAGTCAATGATTTGACTCAAATGACCAAAAGCAGTGGGGAATGTAAAGACCAAACCAACCCTTCCAGGTGGCAATGCCCCCCTTTTTCTGTTAAAGCTCAAACAAACATTTCTTGCTGTTCCTGCCAGAACCTAATGTTAGATAACTGCTCCCCATTTACCCCCCCTCCCCAGCACAATACCCAGCCCCACGCTAGACTGGCTCCATCTTAGCCCTTTGTTTCACCTGTTGCTAAATGTTCTGGGAAAGTTACATGCAACTAAGCAACCACAAGGTTGCTCTATAGCCTCAGCAATCTCCAGGTGGCCTTCAATCAATCTTGACAAAGGAACAATTGCTATTGGCTTCTGTAACCTGCTTGCTCAAGTTTCCCTGTTAACCCCTAATAGCCACAAGATGCTCCCCCCAAGGTTACCCAAGCATTACAGAAATATGTTATTCTGTCAAAAAGTATTTCTTCTCACTGAGCCAATCAATGTAAAAGTCAACCCCTATTAACCAATGCAATTAGCTTCTGTGACACAGCTTGCCTCAGCCCCCTTCACCCCATCCCACGAGACCATACCCTGAGCCACAAAGTTCCCTAATATAGATAAAATATTTGTCTCCCCCAATCAAAATTGTCCCCGTACTCCCCTAACGGCCATTTTAGCTTCTGTGACGATGCTTGCTTACCCCTCCCAGCCTGTGGGTTTTAGACATAAAATACCCAACAACCCAGCCCTCGGGGGGCCCTTCTCCTTCTCGCATGGAGAGGCTACCCGGTGGGTACCACCTAAAATAAAGCGCTTCTTTCCTTTTGGACTTGCCTCGTTGTCATCTGATTTTTGAGTTACAACACTGGGAGTGCCATGCCTGCCACAGAAACCAGGTGTAGTGGCACATGCCTGTCATCCCAGCCTTGGGGAGGCTGAGACAGGTGGATCACTGAGAGTTCAAACTGTAGGGAGACCCTGTATGAAAAAAACATTAATTTTAAAGAATGAAAAAATGAGGCAGGTGGAGGTTATGTGACAGGACGTAAAGCACATTCCTATACAGTCTCCAGCCAGCACAGGCAGCCTTAGCAGGGTGTTCTATTTCATTTCGTATTATCTGTGGTGGGTTTCTTTCCCTTAAGTCAGAAAAGAAATGGGTTAGTCATCTTACAATTCAGATTCGCCCATAACATGTTTTCATATATAAAAATAAATATGAAAAAATATGGGGCTGGGGAAATAACACAGTAGAATAAGTGCTTACCTGGCAAGTGCAAGGTCCTGAATTCAATCCCTTGTACCATGAAAGAAAGAAAGAAGAAAGGAAGAAAGAAAGAAATACTACTACAGTACAATGTATTGTATGGCTAACCCATAAATATCTCTCAATGGTGGAAATTTAAATTATGTACAGTTTAATGACAGGGGTAAAGGCATATATCTATATGCACTAGATGGATAAGGCAATGATCCTGAGAAACATCAGCAGGTTTTTGAAACTAGCAGTTAAGTGGTAGGATGCTCACCCCGACTAACTATTTATGCTGATACCTGTGAGCCAAGCAACTGAACTGATGATAGCAATGTGTAATAGAAGGGTCATGCTTGGAATGCCTGTCATTCTGGTCTTCTAAATACATGCTTCCTGTCATGACATGCCAATTATTACCATACTGTTTCTCAAGTAAAAGTTTTGTTTTGTTTTTTTAAATAAGGGTAATAAATGAAAAAAGACACAAGAAAAAAAAATGTCACAGGACTGTCCTGCTATAATGCTGCATATGGTCAGATTTCTAAATTTCTGTGTAAAAATATGTAAGTGTTTCTTACTATTTTTAATTTTTTTTCTTCATATTCTATAGGGACTTAAAGTTTAACATATAAATACTTGATGGAAAATACCTGTTGCATGTTATGCCTAATATGATTGATACTTAGACAGATAGTGAGGGTTAACTGAACTGCAGATGTTGTAGGGTAATAATAAGCTTCTCTTGGGCTGACAAGATAGCTCAGCGGTCTAAAGCGCCTCTCAGGGACCGCGGTTCGAGCCCCAGCACCACATGCCATGCCAGCCCCTCCTCCTAGGGTGGGCTGAGCTGACCCCCCCACACACAAAAAAAGAATCTGTGATGTGTAGCGAGACACTGTAATAAATAAATGAATTTTAAAATAAAAATAATAATAATAAAAATATAATAATAAGCTTCTCTTCTGGAGGGTTAACAACCTAAGTTTACAGATCAAAAATTGGAGAACAGGAAGGACTGTAAGGTCAGCCAACCTTTTGGCCCTAGCCTTTCAATGTCAGTGAAGACTCAGGACCCAGGAGAACCTGTATTGTAACATCCTGTAACTCAGTTGTGTCCCAAATTTGCTGGTTAAGGAGATTACGGAGCCATAGATGAAAGTGATCATGGTGTAGAGTGTGCCTAAGGAGAGTCACATGGAGAGAAAACATTCTCTCAGGCTTTCACAGAGAGCAAATTGGTCAAGCAATGGCCATGACTCATCCACAAGGCTGATACTGGCAAAGGATCTACAAAGTGCAGCACAGGGTTACAGGATAAATCCTGAGGGTACACGACTGACCTCATCAGATACAAAAGTTGCATTTCTTGTTATATAGATCTTGCTTTATCTTGGTCTTAACCATCCAGCAGAAAAGTATAAAATGAGGTCTATAAAAGTAAAGCCATATTAATATGCTGAACTGTGAAAGGTTCAAGTCAACTTCTGCGGATAACCCACTACTATTGTGGACTGCTGGACTGTGTTGGATTGTTTTGCTAAATTCATGCACTTATAGTATTTAGATGCCAATGGAATACCCATCTCTGACAGGACTAAACAAAGGAAGGGGATACAAAGGAAGGACCATTTTGTATTTGTATTTACAGAATAGCTAAGATAGATATACAGCTACTCTCACTTAATTCAATGAATAGAAAGATTTGTACTAATAGTGTTTGGACAGGATATCCTTTCTGCTTCTTGTACTATGGATAATCACTAAGAAGATAACAATGTACCATGTATTAATTACTGAAACTGTCCTATTAATCAGTTTTGGTACTGTCTCATTGCTATTTGTTTCTCAATAAAATAAAATAAAAAATAAATTATTTACAGTTTATATTTGCTACTACCAAAATATCTTCAAATAGACATTCCTCTTGGATAGAATTTCTACATACATTTATATTATGTATTTTCCTAATAGATCAAGAATACAAAAATATTTATAAGGTAAACGCTAGTGGTAGGCTTGCTGGGTCAAAGCGCATGTGCGTCTTTAGTCTGCATAGGAATGACCAAACTGTATTCCTTAAAGGAAAATGTACCTCTGCTCACCTAGGGTCATCACCATATAGGGTCATATTTACAAATATTTGCCTGTCTGACAATCCGAAACGTCCCTGAATTTGACGTGTGCCTCTTTGCTGGTAGATGAGAGTGAGCCTATTTTCACAACTTTCTGGGCTGTTTGTATTTCCTCCTGCCTGTGGTCTGAGATCCTTTTCCTCTGCCAGCCAGCTCAACTTTGTCTTATTGATTCTGAACTTCGCACACATTTGACAGCGTGGGTTCTTTCTGTGGCATGTGTGTGGCCAAAGGTTTTATTCCCATTTTGACAATTGCTTTTGACTCTGACATGAGCCTTTTTTGGCCCTCTGGGAGGTTTTACATTTCTCTACAGTAAATGCTTGTCAATCCACATATATATGCGACCCAGGCAGCCCTAGGGTCACCCCTGTCCTTGTCAGCGAGGTTAAGGAGTGGCCTCGCCCTGATGCGCCCCATACCGCCCCTCAGGAGATTCAGCAGACAGCCCTTGGCCACACCTTTCACTGCCAACTACTGGATGCACCAGCTTTGCTTCTCCCCGACATCCAGAGCCTTTTAAGGAGCTCCGCATTTTATACGTTCCTTAATCCTCGGACTAAATTTACCAGCTGTTGCTCGCAGCCAAAGACATCAGCTAAATTAAACTTTGGAGTGGTGGACACAGTGTATCAGATACACCGGGTGAGCATGGTGGGAGTGGCCACGCCTCGTCTGTCCTGAGGCCCGGGGGTCAAGTTCCTGGAGACAGTACCCCTCTCTATTGTCCCTCCTGCCATCCGGGCACCATGTTCCCGAAGTTACTCCTGCCCCTGCAAAGGTTCAGCCACGCATGTGGCAAGTATTTACAAGAGCCTGATATTTGTCAGGCCTCTTCCTGGGGGTGGGAAGGCACTGGCGGGTTTGTTCCCAGAGGAGGAGGAGACAGATGAGTGATGAGCAGATGAACTCGTCAGCCCCAAGCCTGGAAGACTCTAAGGAAAGAGAGGAAGAGAAGGGGAGGGGAGGAGTGGGGCCGCTTTGGATGCGGGCCGGAAAGACCTCTCTGATGACACAACACGCACATCTTGGAGACTCAAATGAAATCCTGGAGAGGTGGGAGGGTGCTTGGGGACCGTGGGGTGAAGTCACCCCAAGTGAGGAAGCAGCATGTCCTTGGACTAGCAGGCAGCAGGGCCTGTGGTTAGAGAGGAAGGGCTTCGTAGGAGGGAGTGTCATGGGCTGCATAGAGCCTGGCCAGGGCTGGAAGGAAAGGGGATCGCCCTCCATGAGTGATGGGGAGAGATGGAAACCCTGCAACCAGGGAGGAAGGGGAAATTGAATTTGTCTTGGGTAGACTGGGGGCATTAATGCTCTGTGCGCCTCCAGTTGGCAAGGGCTCAACTGGAGCAACTCCTGGCAATGATCTACATGAACAGAGGACCCTGGGGAGGTCCACAGGGCTTTTCCTGCCCTGGGCACAGAGTCACCATGCAGGAAAGTCAACTTGTGTCCCTCTCTTCTGGAGTAAGGAAGTCCTTCCATTGCAGCTGGATATACAGGCTCTCCAAACTTCCTGCTAGGACTAGCTGTGACCTTGTGGCCCCATGTTAGGCCTCAGTTGCTCAGACCAACCCCTGCAGACTGGCCAGGACCGGCAGAGGCCAGTACAGACACTACAGACCGGGTGCGGCTCTGGGTGCAGAAGCCTGCAGCGCTGAACTGGCCAAGGCACCCTGGGCTAAGCCAGACATGCAGCCCTGTGCCAGCTTGTCGGGAGGCGTGCAGAGGAGCAGTGCTCCACGTGCCACAGAGTGGATCCACACACCATGAGCTCCTGGGGGGGACACGGCCTGGTAAATACCAGCTCATTCTCCCTAGCTCCCTGTGTAACCATACAGGGTCACACATCCCCAGGGGCACTGCAGAAAGGAGAGCTGGGGACTCTCAGAAGAAGCTGGACCACAGTGTGCAGATTTCACATCACACACTCACACACACACACACACACACACACACACACACACACACAGAATCTGCTCTACAAAGAGGCTCCATCATTCACTGCTGCAGAATGACAGCTCCTAGACAGAAACACCACCTCCAAAACTTCACTGTTAAGCTCCAACTCTCCCTCCCACCATTAAAGTCCTCTTGGGCAGCCAAATTCTGCACTGTGTCTGCACAGACGTGGCCGTCCCTCTCCTTGCACTTGTACTGAACATACAGAGTAGGATGTGCCCCTCCAAATGACCTTGGGAGGTAGAGATTGTGCCCACCAAAAAAGGGCTGCCTTTATGGGGAAGCCACTGAGGCCTGAGTGGGCAGAACCTGCCAGTGCCACGAGGGCCAGTGTCGTGTGTGGTACCTCCAAGAGCACACGCAGCTACTGCTTCTTTTAACATAGTTTCCATTAGCCCAGAATTAGCTTTCCAGAGAGAAAAGAGTCCCCTGCAATTCCCAGGACCAGACCACCTTGTTTCACTTCCTAGGATGGAGGTGAACAGGAGCTCAAAGTCCTCTGGAGCTAGAATGCTGGGACCCAGCTGTTGAGGGTTCTGAACTCATCAAAGTAGAAGCTGGAGGTTAAAACTGCCCCCCACGGAGCCACCTGTCATGCCAACGGAGTAGGTAGCAAGGCCAAGCAGAGGCATTTCCTCTGGCATAAGGTATTTCTTTTAAAAGAAGAAATCTGTGCAGGAATAAGTCCAGCAAACCACAGAACTATCACTAGAGATGTGCTGAGTGACAAATCACAGCTTTGATGGTGACAAAGAGAAAAAGGAAGCATTACTGAACTGAGCTGTGCCCTTTCCTGTCACCCTTCCAGAGCTAAATGTTCAACTCTCTCCTCACCTCCTGGTGCCAACTTCGAGCTTTTCACACTGTAGCATGAATTAGACCTTCTGACCAGATGGGCAGACAGCTGGCGAACCTTGAGAGGAAAGAGGTCAAAAGATGAGGATGAAGGGAAGTTCCTTACAAACCGTTAGGGGAAGGTGAAGCCACAGCAGGGACAGCCACCGAGGGAAACAGCGAGGGGGCTCCTCTCAGAACTAAAGGTAGAGCTGAGTGTGATCCAGGAATTCCACTGCTGGGACCATAGTCAAAGGGAATTCTCAATATGTCAACGAGGCTGGGGAGGGTTTGTGAGAGGCAGGGAGATGCTGGTTCCAGTTGGGTGGGAGGGAAGGGTTTCACTCCACAGCGCAGCAACCCTGGGAGGCAATATTATACTGCATCATGCAAATCAGGCAGGAGAGAAGCTTGTCAACATTGTCACCTCAAAAGGAGCTAAGTTATGAGGTGGTGGATGTGTTAAGTGCCCTTAAAGGATGCAGGTATCAAATAGAGGCTGTACACAAAGTACACAACTTGAAGTCCATGAGGTACACATGGACTGGATCATCACCCTGTTCCCCATAAATATCTTCAATGAGCATGTGCCAATTGGAAGTGAAACCTGAGGGACAAGACAAAGACACAGGGCAGAGTCTTTCTCTGCGGCTCCCTCTTGGCCTCTGACAGCAGGAGGTGTCCCAGGAGGTCACAGAAGACAGGGAAGGATTTCCAGGCACTTTAGGACAGAGCCAAATTATAGGCCTCATCCTAATGCCATGAATAGCAGACTGCAGTTAAAGAAGCTTATTTACCTGTTATGTCCTTCACTGTGTATGTCTCAAATGTATTTGGTATGAAATGAAAGCTCTACTGGCCAACACCTGCACCTTAAGCTGAGATTTAAGCACCTGCCTGGCAAGGACAAGGTTCTGACTTTGATTCCCAGTACAAAAATAAAATAAAATAAAACAAAAACTCTTACCATAATGTGATCTTTTGCTTCGGGTCCCAGACGAGAGTTGACAAATATTCTCATATTTTAAAAGGAGAGTCCAAATTGGTAAATACTTTCTTCAACTGTCAAAAGCAAAACCTTTAGGTCTTCTGACCATTTATAAAACCCTGACTGTGAGGCACGGTGGTGCCTGCTTGCAATCCAGCTACCTAGAAGGCTGAGACAGAAAGAGTATAAGACCAAAGAGAGCCTGAGCAACTTACTAAGACTTTGTCTCAAAATAAAAAAAACAAAAAGGGTCAGAGATGCAGCTCAGTAGTAGCACTTCCCTAGGTCAGATCCCCAGTACTCCAAAGACACAGCAGGGTGTCTCGCTGGATTTGACCATAAACTGCTGTTTTCCAGCCCCTGTTCTTGACTCCTTATGCTGATCGGATAAACAAAAAGATCAAAAACAGTTTTCTGACTCTGGGCTTCTCCTCCCTTGGCAGATATGGCAGCGTAATGGTGGGGAAGCAGGGAAGCTAAAGGCTGAAGATCCGTGGCTCCAGCCCTGGAGGGGAAATGCCTCTGTCTATTTTACTGTGGGGGGAAACCTTCACCAGTCAAATCCATACTGACGCACTGTTTCTGGTGGTTCTCTGAGTGGAGCAGTTGGGTGGCTCTTCTGCTCTGTGTGTGTCACCTGGGTGACACAGCATGGAGTCAGGCTGGCACCATGCCATGATTCCAATGTGCCCTAAAGCTCATTTGTTGGGAGCTTCAGCCCCAAGTCATAGGTTAATGGTATTAGGGGGCACATTTGGGTGCTTTATTAGGATTAGAGGAGGTCGTGAGGATGGGCTCCCCATCCCGGCATTTGTGGCTTTCCTGCTGGAGGAGACCTAGCCAGCTCACTTCTTCTGTCTCCCATGAGATGCCCTCCACCATGTCATGGCTCAGTAGAAACACCACCAGGCCCAGAACAGAGGCTGGAACCACATTCTTCAGAATCCCAGCTTCCTAGGCATGAGCCAAGGTAGTACATTACCCAGTTTCAAGTACTTTGTTTGTAGCAACAGGACCAGGACATGGGCTGAGACTCCCTTACAAGCACAGTATGGTGAATTCTGTCAGCCAAAGAAAGTCACTATGACATCCCAGGACCAAGAGGATAGAGTCTTAGATTCTGCCTCTTGCCAGTACACATGCCCAGGCAGGGATGAGAGGAACTGTTGGTAGCTATCTTTGGAGATGATCTACAGCAGTTTTCTTCCTGGCTGTAAAGTTTACTGTTCTCCAACAGAAGGAAGACGCCCACTCCCTCCCCAGAGGCACAGAAGTCACTGCAAAGACTACACTGACCAAGAGGCAGTGGCCAGATGTGGGGGAGGCGCCTCAAGTGCGCTTCCCAATAGCTGGCTGACCTGAGAAGCCAGAGGATCATGGAGTTACTGCTCTCTACACACAACAGAGGCAAGAGAGAAAAGTGAATTCCAGAAAGAGAAAATCCACTCTTGTGCTTTTTTTTTGTTAATGGTGGGTGGTAACTGCTGAGCAGGACGCAGGTAAACGCTGCACGAACGGGGAAAGCCTCCCCTGCCTCCGGCTTTCTGCTCGCTTCCAGGGCCAGAGCTCGCCACCATGTCTGTGGTACCATCCAATCGCTCGCAGACCGGCTGGCCACGGGGAGTCAACCCGTTTGGCAACAAGTACATCCAGCAGACCAAGCCCCTCACCTTGGAGCACACCATCAACCTGTACCCTCTTACCAACTACACTTTTGGTACAAAGGAGCCCTTCTATGAAAAAGACAGCCCTGTTGCAGCCAGATTTCAGCGCATGAGGGAGGAATGTGATAAAATTGGAATGAGGAGGGCTGTAGAAGGGGTTCTGATTGTGCATGAGCACCGGCTTCCCCATGCGTTACTACTACAGCTGGGAAAAACCTTCTTCAAATTACCTGGTGGTGAACTTAACCCAGGAGAAGATGAAGTTGAAGGACTGAAGCAGTTAATGACAGAGATACTGGGTCGCCAGGATGGAGTCCTACAAGACTGGGTCATCGATGACTGCATTGATAATTGGTGGATGGCAAATTTTGAGCCTCCTCAGTATCCACATATTCCTGCACATATTACAAAGCCGAAGGAACATAAGAAGTTGTTTCTGGTCCAGCTTCAAGAAAAAGCTTTGTTTGCCATCCCTAAAAATTACAAGCTGGTGGCTGCACCATTGTTTGAGTTGTGTGACAGTGCTTCAGGGTATGGACCCATCGTTTCCAGTCTTCCAGCTGTTGAGCAGGTTCAATTTTATACACAACTGAGTTCCTACACAGAGGAGAAGAGAAGCTGTCTCTGTGAGCACAGCTATTAACTGTAGAAGAATAAATGTGATAAAAAAAAGTCTCTTTTGTTTTTGTTTTTCTCTTTTTTTCCAGTGCCTAAATTTCTCCCTTCTATTGTTTGAATGATAAAGTTAATATGAAGACCTGGGTAATGATGCGGACAAATGTGATGTTTACTTTTAGTTCTACTCAAACTTTTTTGTACAACATTAAAGGAAGTGAACTTCTATTTGTATTTCGTTTTTTAATTCCACATTATACTTTGAAAAGCCTTAAAAAAAAAAAAAAAGAAAGAAGAAAGAGAAAATCCCAGATGCCCATACCTCAAATTGAGATCCAGCTGACTATAGGTCACCAGTAGATTCCAGTATTTATGAATTCAAATCCCACTTCTGGTACTGATTTCTGTATCAGTTTTGTATTGCTGAATAAATGTTAAATCGAATATTTTAACTTTAGTAGTAGTAGTAGTGAGGATTGAACCTGGGGCCTTATAGTTACAGTCCCAGTCCTTTTTAAATTTTAAAATAAGTTTTCATTAAATTTTCCAGGCTGGACTCAAATTTATAAGCCTCCTGCTTCGGCTTCCAAAGTAACTAGGATTACAGGCATGTATCGCTGTTCCCAGTTAAATCTGATATTTAATGTCTTTTCTTTTTTTTTTTTTCTTTCAGCTCTGGGGCTCAAGTCCTTGAGCACCCTGTGTGTGTTAGGCTAGCTCTCTACCACAACTGAGCTACATCCAAAGCCCAACATTTAATGTCTGAAAACAAGAACCATTGATTTTCTCACGACTACGCAGCTAAGCAAGATGCAGTGGGAAGAGATGAACTCTGCTCCCTGTGGTGCAGCTGAGGAGGTTCCCCAGGGCTGGGGGTGGCCAGGGGGGCTCCACTGACAGCTGGCACGTCAGGAATGCCTGGGTGCTGACGCCCTTGTCTGCCCTTCACCAGGGTCTCTCTGTCCGAGTGGCCTGTCTCTCTGGCAGCATGATCAGATTGCTTTTCATGGTGGAGGCCTTCCTGATGCACCCTGCTGGTGTAAGTGAGCTACAGGACTAGCCTTCCTGATGCAGGTTCAGAAAGAGAAGAATCGCCTCTATCTCTGCATGAGACAAGATGCAGGACCTGTGGCTGTGATTCACCCAACATAACCTCTGCCTTGCTCACAAATGCATAAAAGTTCCTATAGGTAGGAAGTCCCCTCTCCTCCCATCAGTGTATCAGGCTACGCTGATGAGATCCTGAGATCCAGATCTCAGGATCCCTGCAAGTTTTCCTTTGCATTCCAAGATTTGGGAACTGAAATCATGAATGTTTTGCTTCCCCACCACCCAGCATACGATGATGACCTGAGGATGAGGTGACCACAACCAACAGCATGCTTAGGAGGAGGACAGAGGGGGAGCCCATAGTAGTTGCAGGGCCACAGCAGTTCTGGGACCTGTCAGGGCATGTGGCAGTGCTTTCCCGCACTGGAGAGCAGGAAATACTCTCTAAGCTGTTGTCCATGCCTCTCCCCTCTGTGCTCTGAACTCTTGGCTCCACCTTCCAAATCCTTTTCTTCAACCCCCCCCCCAAGCTAGCAAAATGGTACTTGTAGTAGGGTACCATAGCACAAGCCTGCAACCCCAGCACTCTGGGAGGATCCAGGGTTTGAGCTCAGCCCAGACAACTTAATAAGACTCTATCCTTGAAAAGGAGTGAATAGATTAATTAATTAATTAAATGAGGACCAAGGATGTAGCCTAGTGACAGGGCTTGCTTAGCATATGTGTGAGCCTAGGGTCAATCCCAGTACCAATTATAGTAACATAACTACTGCAACGAGAGAGAGAGAGAGAGAGAGAGAGAGAGAGAGAGAGAGAGAGAGAGGAGGGAGGGAGGGAGGGAAAGGAGGGAAGGAGGGAGAGAGGAAGGAAGGAAGGAAGGAAGGAAGGAAGGAAGGAAGGAAGGAAGGAAGGAAGAAAGGAAAGAAAAAAAAGAGAAAGCAGGCACATGTGTGGCCAGTGCTTCTCCACGTGCTCCCTAACTGTGGGGTGCTGCCTATCCCAAAAGCCTCTTTTCAGGTGAAGCTGTCTGTTTCTTTGAGTCCAAGCTGATTGTCTTTTCAACTATCACTTTCCATAGTCATTTTGTAGGTTTTCCAGGAATTTTATTGGGATTTACTCTGTGCCCCCCCGACGCACCCCTACTTCTTTCCACTTCTGCTCTTTACCTAGAGCATGATGGGTTGGGCTCCCTGCGTGGGGAAACACTCCAAAGATTCTTCTACATCTCTTTTCCTAGCTGAAAGGCTCTAGGGGGGACAAACGAAAACTTCAGAAACCTTTAAAGAGGCCTTCCTGCCTCAGTGGCTCCTTTATACTGGGTCTGTAGCCTCCCGGCTGTACCCCTGGGTTTTATCTTCACCCTACAACTGCTTCTTACTTTGAGAATTTTCTGCTGATTGCTGGAACTGTCCTGGGCCCACTGTTGTCTAGGATTCTGCTTCAAAATCAAACCACTCCTTCACCTGTTTGCAATACTTTCCTATAGATCACTAAAAGAAACCAGTTGCCACTTTCTACATCCTACCTAAAATCTCCTTAGAAAAGTCACAAACATAGGAAGTATAATTCCCATTATCTGCATCACTGGAGATGACAATGTCACTGGAAGCCCTGCCACTGCACAGAGTCCCCCTGTCCACAGCCACTTCCTTGCCACTCCTGCAGCCTCTGCAGACTTCTCCACCCACCTTCCAGTTCAGCTGTGGCCGAGCCCCAAGGCCGATGCCATGTCGCTCAGGTTTGAGGCCAGAAGCACCCACTTCTGGATGCTAATTTCTATTGCTGTTTCCTACTGTGGTACTTGGTGGCTTAAACAGCACTGTGTCAGTCCCAGGATTCCGTGGGTCCCCTGGGCTCAGCTGAGTTGTTCTTCCCCACATGATATCAGAGAGGGTCACAGCTGGTGGCCACAGCCACCTGGAGCTGGAGTGGTCAGAGGGGAGGGGAGCTGACCAGGCCAGGGGCTTCCCCCTCCCTCAGTAGTGTGGCCACCCTTGAAACAAGGTGGCAGGGTTCCCACAAAACATAAGCGGGCACTGTACGTCATCCTAAGATTTAGGCTCCTACATGTCTACAGTTCATTTTTCTCTTTATTGACCAAAATGTGTGACTGGTCACCTCTAACTTTCATAGGGTATGGAGGACAAGATTCTAAGAGGAGAGCGACAGTGCGTAAGAAGGTAGAGCTGTCAGGGCCATCTTTGTGGATTCATCCACCCTTCAGGCTTTTGAAGACCCAACTAGACCAATGGGTAAATTAGACCCAAGTGTCCCAGATTCTTAGGTGTCCTGGGATTGATGTCAGGTTGCTACAGTGACCAGGGCAGCAGAGCCCAGGACTCTGAGGTGAGTCCAGTTGGGTGCCGCATGATGACGTTTTGGCTAAGGATGGATCACACTCGTAATGGGACTCCCATGAGATTATAATGGAGTTGCCATGGTAACATGGGGGCACAATTCATTATGTGTACGGGATGATGCTGGGATAAACAGTTGTATAAAAGCACAGCGCACGTGATTATGCGTGGGACATCACGCTTGATGATGCCGATGGACGATGATGTTGCTCTTTATGTTTGTACCATGTTGTGACTTTTTATCAATTGTTTTTAGAGTGCACTCCTATTTACTACCAAAAACGTTGGTGGGAAGCAGTCTGCTCTGTGACACTGCAGACCCCTGTCCGTTTCACTGTTTCCTGCATCCGTTGCTTGCATCAAGGGGTGGTATTGAAGGGCTGCAAGGACGGCCAACATTCCGGCCCTAGCTTTCCAAAGTCAGTGAGGACTCAGGACACAGGAGAACCTGTACTGTAACATCATGGAACCCAGTGGTGCCCCAGATTTTCTGATCAAGGAGATTATGGGGCCACAGGGGAAACCGATCAACGATATAGAGTATGCTTAAGGAGAGTCAGATGGAGAGATGACGTTCAGGCTTTCACAGAGAACAAACTAGTCAAGCAATGGCTATGACTCATCCACATGGCTGACACTGACAAAATATCTACAAACTTCGATACAGAGCTTCAGGGGAGTAAATCCTGAGGGGATTTGACTGACCTTGTCACATACAGAAGTTACATTTCTTGTTATACAGGTCTTGCTTTACCTTGGTCTTAACAAACCAGTGGAAAAGTATAAAAATGAGGCATAAAAAGTAAAGCCATATTAATATGCTGAGCTGTAAAAGGCTGAAGTCAACAACTTCTGACAATGCCAGTCCTACGGATAACCCACTGCTATTATGGACTAGTGAACTACATTGGATTATTTTGCCAGATTCATGCATACAAGATATTTAAATGGTAATGGAATACCTGTTTCAGACAAAACTAAATAAAAAAAAAAAAAGAGGATATAAATGAAGGACCATTTGTATCTGTATATACAAAATAGGATTCATATACCGCTACTTTCTCTTAATTCAATGAGAATAAAGATTTGTATTAATAGTGTTTGGATGGGATATCATCTCTGCCTCTTGTACTATGAATAACCACTTGCAAAGACAACAATAGGCAATGTATTAATTATTGAAACTGTCCCACTAATCAGTTTTGAAACTATCTCATTGCTATCTGTTTCTCAATAAAATTTTTAAAAAATTGTTTAAATGCCAGGGCTGTGTCACCCCACAGGGGTCATGCTCTCCTCTTTGGCTTCCTCCACAAGGCAGTGTCACCACCCGTTGGCCTGGATGCAAGCACACTGTGATGGGTGCCTCAGTGCAACACTTGGGTTCAGATCCTGGCACTCCAGTCGTGATGCATGGAATCTGGGTGAACTCGCTTGACTCCTCTGAGCTTCTATCCTCTAACCATAAAATGGGGATCGTGATTCCTCCTCTCCGAGTGCAGGAGAGCTAAGCCAGGTAACAGGTGCAGCGCCTTCAGCAGGCACAGAGCAGAGTCCTGGACAAAGGCCAGAGAGTGCAGGAGGGTGCTGAGAGCAGAGGAGGCCGTGGGTGCTTGGAAGTGCTGCTGTGCAGGCCCCACACGCTTCTGGAAGGAAACGAAGCTGAGAACCCCGGCTGCCTTCATGGAGGAAACTGGGTGTGTGGGGGAGCGGAGGAAAATGTATTTTACTATTTAACTTTGTTGTTCCACTTGAACTTTGAGATGTGTACATGTGTTACAATAAAGTAAATTAAGAATTAAAATTTTCCGGCCAGGCATGGTGGCACACTCTGTAATCCCAACACGCGGAAGTCTGAGGCAGGAAGATCGTGGTGAATGTGGGAACAGCCTGGGTGACAGAGTGAGCTGAAAGCCAACCTGAATTGTATAGCAAGATCCTGACTTTAAAAAGACAAAAAAAAAAAAAAAAAAATTCCAATGTTTTATTATGAACATTTTCAAACAGAAAGGTTGAAAGAATTTAGCAGCAAATACCCTAAACCCACAGCTGATAATCTAGTATCATCTCACTATACTGGCTTTGTCTCATATCCATTGAGTTTTATTTATTTATCTATCTATCTATCTATTTATTTATTTTCGAACCAGGGATTGGACTAGGCCCTTGTGCTTGCCAAGGAAGCACTTATTCCACTGAGCTGTCTCCCTGGCCTCTCCACTGAGTTTTAAATAAAAGTTAATCTCTGTCTGAGGCCTCACTAGTGACTTCATGCTCTCTCTGTCCTGAGGAGTGAGGAGAGTTACCCCTCCTATTTATGCGCTGGACAGAAGCCCAGATCCAAGTCTGCCTCCTGCAGGAAGCCCCCTCCACCCAGTCCCAACAACCCCACCCACTCCCTGAGTCACTCTTGCAGTCATGACCCCCTCCTCACTTGTGGTCAAGCCAGAGGTCCCTATAACCTTCAGACTGAATTGCATTTAAAGTATGCTCAAATAAAAAACCCAATGGGGACACATTATATACAAATCTCTTATATTTTGCTCTTGGCAAACACTTCTACTTGCTGTTCACTTACCCAGCTATCAGCCTTCCTTTCATCCACTCAGCCATCCGTCCATTCATTCATTGAATCCACCATGGGCCAAAGGCCTACTATATCCACGTCCCGTGCTGGGATATGCCGATTCATATAACACACCTATTGTTCTCAGTGACCTCATTACTTGGGCAACAAGCATGTAATAACAACAAAGGAAAGACACTGATATTCAATATGCATTTTCTATGTGCCAGGCCTTGTGCAAAGCAATTTATATGTAAATAAATGTCTTGCTTGGTCCTAACAGCCACCCAGTGCAGCCGTGTATCAGTCAATGCTCCAGGTATGTACTGCTGTGTAACAAACTACTTCAAAACATAATAGCTTAAAACAATCATGTGATCACTTCTCCAAGTTCTGCCATTCCCTATTCTGACCTGGGGAAATCCTTCTGCTCCTGCCTGGGGACATTCATGTAGCTGCATCCAGCTAGCGTGTGGGCTGAACCTGGGCTCACCACCCTCCAGGAATGGGCTTCCATCTCTCCATGTGGTCTCTGGACCCCCACTGTCTCCTATGTGGCATCTCCATGTGGTCTCTGGACCCCCCGTCTCCTGTGTGGCATCTCCATGTGGTCTCTGGACCCCCCTC